>JAMKCH010002086.1:0-101488 GCA_023653785.1 Ophioderma brevispina | reverse complement strand
CAAAAATATTGTAATTTGGAAGTAAAGCAACATGAGCAAAGCCAGATAATAAGGGTATATTATCAACACAATGTATTGCTTACTTGTTTAAGGTAGCAAAAACTGACAAAAGACTTGTTTATGAGCATAAACAGACAAAAATGCTTGCTTAGGGTATGTTTTTTAGTTGGTGGAAATACTTGTTCAGGGTGCATTTAGGAAGTCCATGTTCACACATATCCACCTTTGAATACAACTGGCCCCCGGGAGTCAATGCAAGAAGCAAACCTTGTATAATGGACTTATTCGTCCAAATTTCACCTTTTCCTCCACAAAAAACAACAAGCCTTTTGACTTCTCCATAAACAATGTACAAACGATCAGTTCATTTGGGGCTGGTGGTCAATGCAGTCCCTTAACACTAAGTGACCCTCAAAATTTGTCTTTGAACTGACCGCTTTATGCGTGATATTTTTTGTCAAAATATTTTGTAATTGTCTGACCTTTAAATGCACTTCTTTTCATACAAAAAAACTATTTTCTTTGCAGATTATGGAATATGGTGGGTGTACTTCTCAGGATTTTTGTGAGAGCATATATGGTCTAGTGGAAAAGCGCAGGACTCATGATCATTGAACCTCTAAAAGCACAAACCCCATTGTGGTCAATGTGTTTGTGTCCTTGGGCAAGGTACTTAGTCTCAATTGCTTCGTTGACCTAAGCGATAATTGGGTAGCTGTTTGCCCTGATGTAAAGCTTTCCATCAAAAATATCCCCATCTGAAAGGATTAAGCTGAGAAGTGCTTCTTTGGTACAAAAATTGTGAAATTTCTCATTTCGTATAGGAGCAAATATAAAATTCAGCCTATGTTTTGTATTGAAATATAAGCAAATCAAATTCACTTTTCTCTTTTAAGACACTTCTGTAGCAAAATACACGGTAAGAAATCTTATGAGCATCTAATTTATGTATGAAATTACTATTATGACAAAATATTTAAGTACCTCAAAATCTCTCATTGCACCTTTAAAGGGATAAGCATCTATAATGCAAGAGATTAAGAAATGTGGAAATGCATTTTTGCTCATAAATCAAAGATAAGTATGTACCATTCCATATAACATAGGACCAAAACATCAAGTGAAAAAATGAAGTATTTGAGTAAATTTGTCATAGTCTCATGCAAATAGACATACAGCGATGACGTCTCAAAATCTACACTAAACAACTGATTGTGGTTTACACCAGTACATAATAAACAAAGATATTGTTTGTGCTTGAGGTCAAAATATGCAGGTCATGGTGCACAATATTACACTAATAAATCTAGAACATTTGCAGGTTAAGGTTTTCTTTAATTTTGATATGCATTTGTAGAAATTACAGAACTGGATAAAAAGTACTGCCTTGTCTTTTATACATGGAATTATAGAGCAGTGTCATTATGTATTTGTAGGAAAGTGATGGAAAGGGCATTTTTTGATATTGTATTTACATTAAAGTCTGACTCAGAGATTTCGAAATATTTTTTTTTGTGTAATAATGAAAAATAGTACCTGTAACCAAAAATGCACAATTCTGAAATTTGCGATGAATCGGATTTTCCGTTTTGATGCAGTAAATATTTACGTGTAGTATTACGTCCCATATGATACTGTGTATAACAAAAATTCCGGATCCGGAATTTTATAACAAAGTTGTAATGAAGGAATTCGATTTAAGCTTAGCAATTTCACACAGTGATTAGTATATGGGCAAGCATTATGTACATGCGCCCTCCTCAGGAAATCTGAGTCAGCCTTTAAATAAAAACCAATTCAGTTGTTACCCAGCTTTTATCAGTCTTTCATGAAGTTAGTGGACAATTCTGGGCAAGTCGACATGATATACCGAGATTTCTCTAAGGCCTCGATAATGTTTGTCACACATTATTACTTCACAAACTGCAGTCAATTGGGATTCACTCTGAACTTAGTAATTGGTTTCAAGCTTATTTAACTGAAAGAAAACAGAGGGTTTTAATTGATGGGGATAACTCTGATTGGCTTCCTGTGATGTCAGGTGGTGCCTCAAGGTTCATTTTGGGGCCAATGCCCAGTGTTGCCCAGAACTATTTTAGCTCTTTTTGCAGATGATTCCAAGTGTTATAAGAATATTACTGATGTGTCTGATTGTGATCTCATGCAAGTAGACATAGATGCTCTCTATAACTGGAGCAAAATGTGAGACCTTTATTTCCACCTTTCAAAATGTCAAATTATATCCATTACCAGACGCAGATTATGATTGTAAAATGAATGGGACTGTTTTAGACCTTGTTAGCACAATTAAAGACCTTGGCCTTGACATATCCTCTGCTCTGGAATGATCACATAAATAGAATGGATCATGAATGTAACTAAAACTTGGTATGATCAAAAGAGCTGTTGGTTGTAATGCTCCTCAACATTTTTCCAGAATATTGCATTGCCCTTGTATGTAGCCATGTGGAATATGGTAGTTGCCCCTGGAGTGGAACCTAACATCAGTATTGACAATGACTATTGTTGAAGGGATCCAGAGAAGGGCAACAAATTCATTCTTGGCTACCCAGAAAGTGATTACAAAACAAGGCTGTCTGCTCTTTCTCTTCTTCCTCTGTCCTAAAGAATGACCTCAGTGTATTTGTATGTGTCATCTAGTCTGTAAAACATAAGTGTAGATGAGTTCGTGGTTTTTAACTCAGGGAAACAACCCCCAGGACAGAACTGTCCCACCACTAGATCATCTTCATTTGTACTTGGACCATGTTCTGTCATTGTCACGGATGCAGACTTGCTAATTTGTTTGTACAATTTGTCCTCAGCTCTTCCTCCCTTTTTGGCTGCTGGTTGTCATTTCTATAGGTGCTAGGCACCTGTTTGCTCCAGCCATTCACTAGAATTTTAAGTTTTTATCCTTGTTTGTATTTTATTATCAACTGCAATATTTTATTTATTTATTTTATTTATTTATTCAGTACTCACATATCAAAATACAGCAAGACACCAAAGAGATATAAAAATAAACACTATACATACAAAAATTGAATCATTGGCAAACGATTTACAAATATAAAAGTGGAATTTTTGGATATGGAGTAAGCATCAAAAGAGTACCAAGGATAGCCCAAAAAGCCTCAAAAATAGTGAAGCTTATTTCCATTGGGGTCCTTTTAAAGAAAAAGAGGTGGAGGAAACCAAGCAGACCAGGCAACAGATCCACTACATAACTAAAGTAACACCCAAACCCCAAATATTTGCACAAAACGCTAAAACAAAGAACAACGGCCTAATTAATACTTGATGACTGAACTCTTCTATGCTATTATGGCCTGATCCATCAGATGTTTTTGATGGCCTTTCTGAACTGGGCCAGATTATGTTCATATGCTGTTGTAATATCAGCAATCTCAACTCATTTTTGAATGCCAGTGGAAAAGTGGATAAGAAATAACATTGCAGGTTTATAGCACATCCAAGCAGTACCCTCTGTTTAATTTACAAAAATACGAATTTTGAAGATTTTTTCAATGTTTCGTTTAAATGTTTACTTCCTTATACTCACTGAATTCAATGAAATTTTTCATTGCATTTTGACTAAAACTCGCAATATATCCATGTTCTGTAATGTAAGGAGGTAATTTCAGCATTATTGCCACTCACATCTTGTGGTTTAAATCTTCATGTGAAATTTCAGTGAGTTGCAATGGCAGTATGTGATTCTTATTAGGAGTGTTGGAACTACCGTATAACATAAACTGTATAATCTGGGGTATGATCAAACTCCTAAACACGTTCATGTATAGGCCTACAACGTTAATGCGAAGTGGCGATTGCTTGATTTAGTTTGCTTTGAATCCCGGGCTTGAACAATGTAAAATAGCTAAAATGTTCCTTTTACTCCCGCTTTTAAATAACTTCTAAGATATTCTAACCGGCCTACCTTTCTTGGCATGATACTTGTGATGTACTACAACATGTTCGTCTCAAGTTGGTGCAGACTAGGCTTGCGGTTAGACACGGTGTTAATCGGGGAAGACGTCCAAATGGTGACTCAGTTTTATCTCAATGACTGTGAGTGTTGTTAGCTGTATGTAGCACGATCACGTCAAAGATGTTGACATATTAATGTACAGTTGATGTTGATGTTTTCACACTGACTCGCATTGCATTGATTTGAAACAGTTCTCACGATTGACAGGTTTTAATCCTCCTTGATTAAGATGCGTTTTGTCCCGTGGTTTGTCGAGGGTTGTTTTGAACCAATCACATAATGCCTTCCATATGCTTATACTTTGATAGTCCTTGTCCCCGGGGGCGGGGGGGCAATTCATTGGAAAGGAGGGTACGGGTATGTGGGCCCGGCTTAAGAACCCTTGCTTTTCTCGCCGTCGTTCTCCAGCAGTTCCCAAGACCCCAGTGAAGCATAATTCAGTAACTTTTCCGAAAAATGTTGGCCTCAGAAGCTGAATTTTAGCCAAATTTCAGCTCCCAAGCTGCCAAATTCTCAAAATTTAGTCCCCCCCCCCCCGAGTCCTGTATGTGTCTTGCTCGATTCGTCAGAAGGGGTTTGAGCCACTTTTTACATTTTTTTCCCATTTGCTCAGAGAAGAGCCAAATGCAGGTTGAAAATTAAAAAATGGGCCTATGGGTTCACGTTTCATGATAAAAGATACCAAGTTGTGACAATATTTGCATAGAGCACTTTCAGTGAGATGCCAAACCTATTTTGAAACGGTTCAACTTACCGCAAAGATGTTGGGGTAAGTTGAGCCAGTACCTAGGGGTAAGTTAAGCATCCAATAAGAAATGACACAATATTATGTGTCCCATTAGGCATTGAATCAAATTTTGCATTTTTAAAGCCCCTCTCCCCCAAAAGGGTTGAATATAAAATTTAGTCTAAAAATAAATAATGTTGATTGTGATTCTACTGATGTTTTGGGAGGGAAAGGGGATAATTGTGCGCATTGTCATATGCTCAACTCACCCTGCCACAGTGACAAACTTACCCCATAGGGAGTTAGTTAAAAAAGCCAGACTCCTTCCAACATAAAAACTTGTTACGTTATAAAGCAGTTTTTCCACCCGTGTTTACACACCTCAATACACAAAGGGTCCTTTCATAGCTTTACCTTTCTTGTGGAAGTTTGACAAATTAACTGTTTTGAAGCGATTTTCACTTTTTGAGAGTGGAATTTGGCTTTCTTTAAGTAGGCCTACAAAACACTAACTTTGGAGTGGTTCATCATTGTATTCTTATAAAGTCGCTATACTAAAAGTACTAGCATTATTGGTGGGTTTAAAATGCGTGCAAAGTCCGGAGGTTATGTGTCAAGAATCAGAATTTTGTGGGTGGATAACCTGACCTCTTGGTTTGCAATTTCCAAAAAAC
The DNA here is from genome assembly GCA_023653785.1 of Ophioderma brevispina. Classification (NCBI taxonomy): domain Eukaryota; kingdom Metazoa; phylum Echinodermata; class Ophiuroidea; order Amphilepidida; family Ophiodermatidae; genus Ophioderma; species Ophioderma brevispina. The sequence continues at coordinate 96,093 of JAMKCH010002086.1, read as the reverse complement.
TGGTGCATTGTGGTGTCATTACTTTAAAGGCAAACGTGACGCATTTATCCCATGGTTGTAACATTAGGTGTTCAATAAACTTATTTGCAAAAAAAAATTTTTGTTTAACAAAAAAGGCTAAAATCTCGCATCTCTGGAATTTCCTCCATTGGAAATAGTGCAGGTCTGTCCAAAAATAGTGTCCAAGTATTTTATTTTTCGCGAATATCGCGAATGTGATAAACAAACACTACAAGGATAAATTTGTCAAAGAAGGGTGTGTGTGTCTTGTGCAAGACTTTGGAGTCAAGAAATCAACCAATAGTGGAGCGGTTGGGACGCAAAATTGTCGACAACCCTCCCATCGGTTACAACAAAACGCAACCACTGCTATTCGAAAGATAGTAAGAACTAATTTTTAAAAATGATGGTTGTGGTCAAAAATTTGTGGCAGGGGTGTTGGTTGGGGATAAAAAAAATCACGTTTTTGGGCTAAAAAATTAAGAATATCAAGATTTTAATTTCTTAGCAAAACCAAATTTTAATCATAATGCAATACTATCAATCTCTGACATTTATATTATAGATTTCTGTTTTATTCAAGTATATAAAGGGTATAGATTTAGCCCCCAAAATCACCCTTTTTTCTAAAAAAAGAATCCTTTTTATCAACATGTCACACACAACAGAGGTATTACTGAAGCCTTTATCAATGTATAAAGCCTATATACACTAACAAAAAGGATACTATAAAATAAGGATTGTAATATTTTTACCTTAAAAAATATAAAAAATAATAATTTCGCGTAACTTGCAGCCCAAATTTCATTTTCGGCATAGAAATCATCCCTGCCACCAAATATTTCACCACAACATTTTTTTTTTCAAATTTTTTTTCTTCAATCTTATATATTTATCTTCAAATAAAGGTGGTTGTGTTTGTTGTACGGTGGGGAGGGTACTCGAAACTAGAGGACTTTTCAAGGGCTTTTTTCGGCCGCTCCGCTACAAGTCTATACATGGAAATCAAGCTTGTAACCCCATTCAACTTTATACATGTATATATTGATTATTTCGTGAGAAATACATGGAGTAACCAAGAGAGGGGTTTATTTAAAATATTAAAACGCGGTATGATATAAATTTTGATCATTCAAGAAAGTAAGATATATAAAAAAATGGTTCAATTAATTTTCATCACAAAAGTATTTCCATCACTTATACAATTTCACTTTTTTTTTAAAGATTAAATCCAGAATTGTTTGAACCCAATTAAATCCAAGCTGGTCAAACTATTAGTTGAAATTAAAGGAATTGATTCCGTCAATTTGAGGTATACTGGGGTTTGTTGACACGCTGAGTTCAATCACTTAAGTGGACAGGTGACCGGGGGGAAAACAGGGGGCAAAGTGATTTTTTTTGGGGGGGGGCAAAAGTGAATTCTGGGGGGGGGCAAAAGTATCAAAGATTTTAAACCAATTTGCCCAAAATCGCTGATTTTCCCAAAAATTGTTGATTTTTGGCCCCAAATCGCAGGATTTTGCCAAAAATCCCTCATTTTTCTTTCAGCCAGGGGTAGGCAAACTAGGGAGGGCAAGAAAAATTTGAGGGGCCAAAGCCACCATGCCCCCCCCCCTCCCCCCCCCCCCCCCCCCCCGTGGGAGCCGCCACTGGAAGAGTCTTCCTACTTCCGTGGTGGACAAGGGGGGTCCATGGACCCCACCCCCCCCCCCCGTGGAAACCACTTTCCCGAAGAAATTTTTGCACGAAATTTATCCACATAATCATGCAGGGTATAAGACAATAACAATTGAGCAATACAATCAGAATTCAACAAAGATATAAGTTTAAAGACAACTTTGCAAGAATTTCTGGTTTAAAAGCGAATTTAGATAAAATGGTCCCAGTTTAGATTAGAAGTAAGAAAATTTGAAGGGACAAGTTAGAAGGACGGTTGTGAATGGTCTTTCAAAAAGGTTCAATAACTTGGAATTAACTTTTCGGTAAATCATTAATGAAAGCCAGATACTTAATCAACAGTCGAACTCGTAGTTACGCGATGCGTTAAAAATGTCCCCGCCAAATGTCGCCATCACTAACATTGCGATAAATGCAATTACAACACCAACCCCTCCCCCCAACCACCTCGCAACACTCCACCCCCTCCCCCAAACACCCCACAAAACCCACCCAAACACTCCACACATCCCCAAACACCCCGCAACCCCACCTACCCCGACACTCCCCAACACCCTGCAACATTCCTCCTCTCCCCAACACCCACCCCCTCCCCTCCCCAACACCCCACAACACCCCTCCCCAACACTCTGCAACACCAAACCCCGGCGGCAAACACCCCCACCCATTCCTTATCAACCCTTCAACACCCCTACCACCACCCACCCCACATACCCTGTACCACACCTCCCCTTTCCCCAACACCCGCAACCCACCATACCCCACCCTAACACCCCGCAACACCCTACCCCCCCCAACACCCCGCAACACCCTACCACTCACCAAAACCCCGAAACCCCTACCCCTACCCAAAACCCAGCAAACACCCTACCCCCTCCAACACAACCCCCCTCCCAACTCCCCAACACCCTGCAACACCCACCCCTCACCCAACATTCCTGCAATAGCAAATCCCTCCCCAACACCCCACAACACTCCACCCCCTCCCCAACACCCCCCCGCAACACCCACCCCTCCCCTATGGATAGTAGTCTCATGTAGAAAGAAAAATATAGCAATTACGCTTATTTTTACTAGTAAATTGAGCCTAATTTTGCATACTCAATTGCCCGAAATACGACCAAAACCTAATCAAGTCGAGGACTCTTCAACCCGCTTTCATTCCACCAAGTTACATCTTATACTCCTTACGGAACCAGGAAAACTTGTACAACAGGCCTTGCAGGAAAATTATCGTAAATTATGGCAAATTAGATACTTAATTAGCATAATTTCCAGGCCACAATCTCATCAGGTCGAGAAATTATCAACCGCTTCTTTCCACCAATTACATCCTGTGTCGCTCACGGGACTCCAATAAATCGTAATCAACGTGGGTAAATTGTTATCACGGACGGACGAACGGACGGAAAGACAACGGACGCTGCTCATTTCATAGTCCCGTTCCGAACTTGTTCGGCCGGGGACAAAAGATCTCGGAGGAAGTTTAAAAAAAGCAAAACAAATTAATCCATGGTCAAAAGAACAACTTTCAGTTCTTGGTAAATGTAGTTTAGTTGTAAAATCAAATTATGATTGCTGCTATACCCAAATTTAATCATATTGTTTTACACGCCCAAATCCCAGTGATGAATGTATCTCAAGTACCAATAAGCTTTTTTTTCAATTTAATATGGAATAATAATAATAAACAGACAGAATTGCACGGAATATAATTATCAGGAATATGAAAATGGAGGAATCAAAATGGTAGATTTGGCTCTCATGCGAGTTCTCTAAAAATAAGTGAATTAAAAAAGACATATCACACTTGGAATTCTCACTTTATTATTTGAATTTGTTCCAAACGATTTAAAATACTGTTAGGATAAACTGATGTTCCTTTTACCTTAATGATATTCAAAATGTACAAAACGAGTTTTCGAAAGATTTTTTGAAGATATGGATAAAAATCAAGGCATTTATCTGTTTCAAAAGATTTCTCGCGTCAGTGCTTTTAATATGGAACAATATATTGATTAAAGTCGGTAATAATCCTATACATTACAGACAGAGTGGGAAAAGAAATGGGGTAAAATTTATCAATGATTTAATAACAGAAAACGGTGGATTACTTTATTACGTATGAAAGAATTTTGTGGAAAAGACAATATTAGAACGAATTTTATAGAAATTTATGTTTATGAGATATATAAAACTGGAGTGGAAAAGGTTTTTGATAAACAAAAATATTTTGTTAAACAAGGCCTCTGATACCATTTCATCTTTCAACACCAGTAAAGAAAGAAAAGGGATTGTAAAGGTTTTCTGAGGTCATGTTAACTGAATTGAGAGAAATATGAATCGTATAAGATGGGAAACAAGAATGAATACTCCTTTATGATTGTAAACACTTTTTTTTAAAATTGCCTTTCAAAATGTTCCAAGATGTCGATTGAGGGTGGTTACAATACCGTCGTGCGCACCGTATATTGGCCACGACTTATTTGTTGAAGAAGATGAATTATGTACTTTTTTGTGAAAACGAAGTTGAAACGTTAAAACTCATTATTTGGGTCATGCCATCCCGTTAAGGATTATGGAAATAGATAGAACAAAACTAGAATAATTTCTGGCGGTTAAATTTGTATTTATGAACAACGAATTATACGCGGAAAATTTGGATCTGTATAAAGGAACCCCCTCCCCAAGTTTAATTATGCTCTTCACAAATGGTTTTATTATAATTGTCGCCTTTGAGGAACAAATTCTTAATGATGTAATTTTAAAGACCTTTTTCAAAAAGCTTTATGAAATGACTCTCTTTTCAGCAGTACGGAAAAAACTTAATAGAACATGAATTGTGAAGAAAGGAATACATAAACAAATTTTATGTGCATATATTTTTGATTCGGGGTATTATAATTGTATTGTATAAATATATATTTCAGTAACTGGATTATTCTGATTATTTATATAAATTAAAAAATCCAGGAGAAAAAAGATAATTCCAATTAGAAGAAAAATTATTTTCAAAATTCGGGAAAAAAAGGGAACGCAAATTAACACGGCCTCGTTTCCACAGACTAACATGTGCTATGAAAAAGTTGTTAAAATGTGTTTTAAAAGGTCCCATTCCTATACTGAGAAAAAATGTGTTTTTAATATGTCATTTTTGGTAGGTGATGGGTCTGCAGTGTAACTTTTCCATTGTTTGTACAGTGACGTTGATGGATGATATGGCAAATCAAAGTGATCGCTATCAGCATATAAAGGGTTAACTGAATTTTATATTATATTTATGGTTTAATACATGAAATATAAAATACTAAACAGGAAAAAATATTCTTAATAATTGTTTTAAAATATATTTTACTGACACTCCCGTGGTGGTTGTCAGTTCACCCGGTAAAAAAATTGTTTAAACTTTTAAACACCTGTTTAAAAACTTTTTTAAACAGCGTTTCTGTGAGGGACCACATAATTACCGAAAACGGGGCAATAGATTTTAATATATTTCATGAAAGATGCGTATCAAAAGTACCAATTACAAAAATAGGAGTCTTGAAAAAAGGTGCTTTTTGCGGGTCCTACACTGTTAAAATATCTTAAAAAATAACGGCGTTTTGACTGTTAAGCCGGGAATCAAACGTGCAAATAACTGTAAAAAGGGAACGAATGTTGAAATGACTGGTAAAAAACACCGTTGATTTTAATGCTGTGAGTCCCAGTGCCAGTAAAACGATGTTATTTTAATAAAACATTTTTAACAGTGAAAACCCCCTCCCCTTGTCCAACTAAGTGTTTAAAATGCTGTTTCTGATTGGACGATTGAAAAAATTATGTTTAGGTATAAAGGCCATAACATGATAAAAGAATCATAATTGAATTCTTGGACATGAGAAATTTGATGGCTGGTTTGCAAAGACGCGCGTACTTAACACTTAATGCAAATGCATTCCGCGAAATAATGTAGAATAATATCAGTGACCAGAGTTTTAGTTAAAAAAAAATCCACCGGCAAAATAGAGGGTCCACGTGGACCACCCCCCCCCCCTCAAATACACTAACGGGAGTGATGAATAGGCCATATGAAATGAATTCTGCCAATTCGACCCGCTCGTGTGACATCGAAGCAGGAGCACGAACCTGGTCAAAAACTCCCGTTCATCCCCGGGTTCATCCCCAACTACAGAAGAGTTTGACACCTTTGGTAGGTTATTAATATTATAGACCCTCCATATTCCAAAAGAGTATATAGTTTGTAACCATCTATGACCATTGGTTTTTTAGTATAGGGTTAAAATGCTTAAAATGTATAGAAAAACAGTCATTTCAATGGGGTCCAAATCGAAGGTTGCTTAATTGATAAAGAATGAAAACAATTGTCCATTTACTTAATGTATCAAATAAAGAATAGTTTGCAGCAGCACATGCAATATGCAGATAATTATCATGTAATGTAGGCACATACGGTCATAGGGCAACATAATATAATCCAACTGGCGTTGACCTTCTTTGAACCTTTTTATGCGTACGTAAACATTTAACCAAAAACTAAAAACTATACATTTGGGGAGTACTCTTACCCTATAGGCAATAATTGCCAGCTATTTAAAAACATAATTAGGGTAATTTTCAAGATCAATGTGGACACCTGTACAAATTGCGATTGACCTTTTACATTTTAGTAATTTTTACCCTATAAATCCAAAACCATGGTCGACGAAAGTGGTACAAACTATATATTTTTGGAAATCATTTGACTAGAAGGACATTATGGCATACATTTTAACATGATGGAGCATTTTAAAAGTTTGACAATTAATGTAACTTAAATCGGCCCCTATTGAAAAAGTTACAACACAAAATTTGAGACTACTAACTGACAGCAGTGACCTAGAGGGTCCATGCTAATAACCAAAGTTGTCAACCTTTCTGTGAGGGATGAACGAACTCCTTAAAAGGCCCTATTAAATTTTGACCTGCTCTACACAAGCGGCCCCCGACCGAATCCTCATTTACGGGAATGTATATAGCTCCACTAGTCCAGTAAATAGAGTCCAAATTTGAAAAAAACAGGGGAAAAGTGGTATGCTTCAGTAAATCACCCCTTCAATTATGATTAAAATTCTATTAATTTTCTGCTTAGAACATTAATTTGATATTTTTTAGTCAATTTCGAATGTTTAATTAAAGAAGCACGAGGACAATTTCAGAAAGAAGCAACCCCCATTTGGTTAGAACCCTATTGTTTTTTGCATATCTGGAATGTATTAGATCACACCTGGAGTGAATAAGCAGCGACTACGCCGTCTTGGTCGTAAAGAAATGATTGTGTATGCAATTATTTTTTTATAATTTAACCCCCCCCCCCCCCCCCAACACCCACACACAACACTCCATATAATTCTGTGAACTAAATCATTCCAGATCGAAATTAGAATTTTGAAAACAAGATTTAAAAATGTGTCGGGTTGCCAGGGCATAATTTACAAGAAATAAGCACAACACTAATAACCCCGCCATGAGGGCGGTCTCTGGCCTATCTCCAGGGAGGAACTGAAGGAGTGAGGGAGAGGGGGAACAAGAAAAGTCGCAAATTCGGGGGGAGGGATTCGAACCAGGGCCCCAGTCCAATGACGGGAATAGCACGCTACGGCGGTTTTCGTGCCGTGTTAAGCGATTTCGTGCTCATATGAGTATTGGTTTGATGAAGTCATCGTACTTTCTGGACTTAGTGCATTTTTCTCAATTAGCCACAGTGAGTTTTGTCGAGATTTAGCTGTGCTGTCTTGGAGTTCCAAAAATGCATTTAAAAGGAGTATAGATGGTTATTTTCTAGTTTTAAGTTGCACTTTTATTACAGAAACATGTATAAAAAGAATTCTCATAAATGATTTAAAGTCGTAGATAGATGTTTGATACATGAGCATATGCATTAGAACCAATCACCTCGTTTACAACTTGATCTCCCGTGACCTTTGTGTGTGACAATTTGACACTCACAAGTTGTAAGCTTTAATTAACATATGTTACACCTTCCTGTCCTTTCAAATAAAGAAAATAGAAAAGGCGCCAATTGGGCACAAAATATGTAAAAAAACTGCATCCCCAAGTTAAAGCTTTAATTTGATTCTGTAGTTAAATCTCTCTTGTCATTTCGTCATTTCAAATAAAGAATAGAAAAAAAAACGCCCAAAAATGTGTTTAAAACTGGGCACAAATATATGTTACAACACTGCTTTCTACGTTACAAGCTTAATTTGATGTAAAACTATCATGTCATTTTCAAATAAGAAAATAGAAAAAAACACCCAGCGCGAAATATGTGTTAAAACTGAATCCCAAAGTAAAGCTTCATTAACGTAGGTACACCTTCCTGTCATTGAAATAAAGAAAATAAGAAAAAGGCGCCCAATGGGCGCAAAAAATGTAAAAACTGCATCCTAAGATACGAGCTTATTTGATGTACGTAAAATTCGCCTGCATTTCAATAAAGAAAATAGAAAACACTAATTGGGCGCAAAATGCTGTTTAACGAATCCCCAGTTTTATAAGCTTTAATTTAAGTAGGTTACACATCCTTCATTTCAAATAAAAGATGTTCCTAACCACTTGGCCTTTTAAAGCAATATTAGCACATTCATTTTGTGAGGGCGCCCCCAATTTTCAAAAATTTGGGATTTTTACCACGGTTACATGTTGTAATTGTCTGGTAAACTCTACCTGTGAATGGTTAGCTCGAAATTGGTTATGTGTCACAAACGATGGAATTGTACTAGAATAATTAGTATCGGGGATCCCCGATAAAAAATTCGACGGCTGCGGGAAACGGCCTTTCAATGTGAAATTAGCCGGGGGGGGAAATAGCGCCATGTACGTGTCTACGATCATACATGTTTTTTAAGAGTTCGGGAAAGCTTCAAGTTAGACGGTTATTTTCTCGAGGTGGCACTATTTCATCTTGGATGGAAATAAAATTAGCATTTCCAGATCTGCTGTTCAGTACAATTGGGGATTCCCAATTCGAATTACAAAATTGCTTATTTTGTGATAAATAAGGCTTTTTTAGAATTCTCGTTCGCAAGGATAGGTGCCTAGACAATTACCAACGGAACTGATGTAAAATATCAAATTTGAAAATTGGGGAGCTCTTCAAAAAATGTGGCATTATTGCTATGTTACACATGTATGGTTAAAGCTTCAATCATTAATACGTAGTGTAATTCTACGTGGCCCAGATCATTTTCTTACTTATTAACCTCTCCTATTCGTTACTCACCATTTATCTATCCCTTGCAAACGTTTGAACCAAACCCTATTTCCCAGCCAGTCCTGGCAGAGACCTAAAATCAAAGAAAGTTTTTAAGACATTGAACCTGTAATGATTTTCTTATGTCAAATGATCGCAATACAACCAACACTAGAACTCCAAAATAATAGCCTAGGACGTAGTCATTTTCATAAAAGAAAAACATTTAATGAATGACCTTCAGACAGGGATCCTATATGCTTCAAATAGAACTGGACTCATTCGCAATTTTGAGGGCAGTGATTTCTATAGTCGAAAAAATAGAAATTCTTAGGTGTCCATAGATTACCCAGCGGTGACATACCGGAAAGTAATCATTGTCCGGCGGGTATCATTGTCGGGGCTCCATATAGACGAAAACACCCCAACCCCGCCCTCTTAACACCCCGCAACACTCCGCCCCCATCCCCAACACCCCACAACCCCACACACCACCCCCACCCTCTTCCCCCAACACACCCGCACAAAACACACCCCCCGCCACCCCGACACTCCCCAACACCCTGCACCATCGCTCCCCCTCCCCCCACCACCCCCGCCCTCCCCACCCCCCAGCCCCTCTCCCCCACCCCCCCACAACACCCGTTCCCCACAACTCTGCAAACCCCACCCCGCGGCAGAGACCACATACCCCCCCCTCCTTAACAAACACCCTCAACAACCTACCCCCACCCAACCCCATCCTGTACCACACCTCCCCTTTCCCCACCCCCGCAACCCACCAGTCCCCTCCCAACCCCCGACCCCGCAACACCCTAACCCCCTCCCCAACACCGCCCGCACACCCTACCCCTCCCCAACCCCCCGCAACACCCTAGCCCCTCCCCAACACCCCGCAACCCCTACCCCCCCTCCAACCCAACACCCCCAACAACCCTGCAACACCCCACCCCCTCCCCCAACATCCTGCAAGTGCAACCCCTCCCCAACACCACCCCCGCAACAACCTCCACCCCCTCCCCAACACCCCCCGCAACCCCCACCCTCCCTATGCATAGTAGTCTCATTCGCTAAGTAATTTTGAGTATCCGCTGTACCATTTCAAAAATATAGGCAAGTACGCTTATTTTTACATAGTAATTATCCATTTGCATACTCATTTGCCCGAAATACGACAAACCTCATCATGATCGAGGACTCTTCACCCGCTTCCTCCCCCACGTTCCATCATTAACTCCTTAACGGAACTCAGAAAACTTGTATCAACAGGCCTTGCAGGAAAACTTATCGAAATTATTCAATTAGATACTATAATTAGCATAATTTACGGCCACAATCTAATTATGTCGAGAACTCATCAACCCGCTTTCTTTCCACCAGTGACATCATGTCGCTCTTACGGAACTCCGATAATCGTATCAACTTGGGTTCCATTTTATCACGGAACGGTCGGACGACGCACGAACGGCGCTGCTCATTTCATAGTCCCCGTTCCTAACTCGTTCGGCTGGGACAATAAGCTCTCGATGAAGTAAAAGCAAACAAATGAATCATTGGTCAAAAAGACAACTTCAGTTTTGTAAACTGTATTTGTAAAATCAATTATCTAGCTATACCCCAAATTAATCATATTGTTTTATCACTACCCCAATCCCAGTGCTGAATTATTTCAAGTCCAATAAGCGTTTTTTTCAATTTAATATGGAATAATTAAACAGACAGAATTGCACGGAATATACTTACTCAGGTATGAAAAATGAGAATCAAATAGTAGATTTTGGCTCTCAAGTGAGTTCTCTAAAAATAGGTTGGATAAAAGACTATCACAATTGGAATTCTACTTTATTATTTGAAATTTTGTTCCAACGATTTTACATACTGTTGTATATCACGGATGTTCCTTTTACCTATTTGATATTGCAAAATGTAACAACGAGTTTTTCGAAAGATGTTTTGAAGATATGATAAAATCTACTCAAGGCATTTATCTGTACTCCTACCTCAAAAATATTTTCTCGGTCAGGGCATATGGAACAATAGTTTGTGATTAAAGTCGGTAATAATCCTATACATTACCGCCACTGGGGAACGAAATGGGTAAAATTATCATGATTTAATAACAGAAAAAACGTTAACTTTTATTGTATAAAATTTTGTGAAAAGTACAATATTATAAAAACGAATTTTATAGAATTTTATGGTTTAATGAGATACTATAAAACTGGAGTGGAAAAGGTTGTTTGATAAACAAAATATTTTTTGTGTAACAGGCCCTATGATACCATTGTCATCTTCACACATTGTAATAAGAAAAGGGGTGTAAAAGTGTTTTCTAAGTCATGATTACTTAATGAGAAATATGAATATCTTTATAGATGTGAACAAGAATTTAATCTCATTATGATGTAAACACTTTTTTTAAAAAAAAAATTTCTTTCAAATGTTCACAGATGTAGATTTGAGGGTTACAATACGGTCGTCGCACCGTCCTTGGCCACTGAATTATTTGTTGAAAAGCTGAATTATGTACTTTGTTGTGAAAACGAAGTGAAACGTTAACTCATTTATTTGTTTCATGCCATCACGTTAGGATATTTGGAAATATAGAACCAAAACTAGAAATATTTCTGCGTAATTGTATTTAATGAACACCGAATTATACTCCGGAAATTTGGATATGTATAAATGACCCCCCCTTCCCAATTTAATTATGCTCTTAGCAAAATGGTTTTATATATATATTTGTCGCCTTATGAGGCAATTCTTAATGCTGTAATTTTAAAGCCTTTTTCAATCTTATGCATATGCTCTCTTTTCAGTACGGCAAAAACTTAATAGAACATGAACTTTGGAGAAATGAATACATAAAACATTTTTAATTTAGTAGCATATGATTTTTTTGATCGGGTATTGAATAATGTATGTATAAAAATATATATTCTCAGTAACTTGATATTCTGATCTTTGTAATAAAAATTCCAGGAGAAAAAGATAACTTCCAATTAGGAGAAAACCTTATTTTCAAATCGGAAAAAGGTAAAGCAAATTAAAAATGCTCGTTTCCTCCACATACAACACATTGGCTATGAAAAATTTTTACATGTGTTCTACTAATTCCATCCGATACTGAGAACAGATGATGTCGTGTTTTAATATGTCATTTTTGGTAGGTGATTTTTCTCTGCCTGTAACTTTCCATTGGTTTGTCTGACTGACGGAGATATGGCAAAATCAAAGTGATCGTATCAGCATATAAAGTTTAACTGAAATTTTATATTATTAATTTATTGTTTAAATTACATGAATATATAAATACTTTAACAGACAAATATCCCCCCCCCCCTCTTAATACTGTGTTTTTGGAAAATTTTTTTAATAATATTTCTACTGACACTGACCGTTTGTGTGGTTGTTCATTTCACCCGTTAAACAACTTTGTTTAAAACTTTTAAACAACTGTTAAAAAAACTTTTTTAAACAGGATTTCTCTGTGTAGGGACCGCAACCTAATTACCGAATTAACGGGGGCATAGATTTTTATTATTTTAATGAAAAAGAATGCGTAGTCAAGTTACACAATTACAAAAAATTTCGGAGTCTGCAAAAAAGGAGTCTTTGCGGGTCCTACCTGTTAAAAATGATCTTAAAGTAACGGCGTTTTGACTGGTTATTTCCGGGACTCAAAACGAACGTGCAAATAACTGTAAAAAGGGAACTCGAAACGTGCAAATGACTGTTAAAAAAACGTGATTTTAACTGCTGTGAGGTCCCAGTCCCCTCCCCTTTCCCTCGAAGTTTAAAATGCTGTTGTTTCTGATTGGACGATTAAAAAATATGTTTATGATATTTAAAGGGCCCATCAACAATTATAAAGAATCATAATCTTTAATTCTTGGACATGAGAATTTGATGGCTGGTTTGCAAAGACGCGCGTACTTAACATGCTTAATTGCAAATGCAATTCCGCGAAATAATGTAGAATAATATCAGTGACCAGAGTTTTAGTTAAAAAAAATCCACCGGCAAAATAGAGGGTCCACGTGGATCACCCCCCCCCCCTCAATTACACTAACGGAGTGTATGAAATAGGCCATATTAAATTGTAATTGGCCCCAATTCGAACCGCTCGTGTGACACGAGCAGGAGCACAACCGGTCAAACGTCATCGTTCATCCCCGGGTTCATCCGCCCCAACGCCAGAAGAGGGTTGACACCTTTGGTAGGTTATTAATATTATAGACCCTCCATATATTCGCACAGAGTATATAGTTTGACCATCTATGACCATTGGTTTTTTAGTTATCGGGTCAAATGTGCTAACTTTGTAGAAAAGGTTCAATTTCAAAACATTGGGTCAAAATCAGAAGTTGCTCTAATTTTGATAAAGAATGAAAACATGTTCGTTAACCTCATGGTTCAAAATAATAATAGTTCCATGCATCACCCTGCAATGCATATAATTATCATGTAATTTGTCAAATATAGGTCCTCGGGCAACATATATAATCCAACTGGCGTGACCTTCTTTGACCTTATATCGTTACGTAACCTTTCACAAAACTAAAACTATACCTGTTTGGGAGTAACTTCTTACCCTATAGGCAAGAATTTGCAGCTCTTTAAAAAATAATTAGGGTAATTTTCAAATCATGTTGACACCTTTACAACTTGAGATTGACCCTTTTACCATTTATAATTTTTACCCTATAATTCCAAAACCAATGTCGAAAAGTGGTTACAAAACTATATATTTTTTGGAATCCTTATGACTAGACGGACAATTATGGCATACATTTTAACATTATTGGAGCATTTTAAAGTTTGACCATTATGTACCGTAAATCGGAATCGGCCCTATTGAAAAAGTGAACACACAATTTTGAGGACTACTAACTGCCCCGCATTGATATAGATGGTCCAGGCTAACTACCAAAGTTGTCCAAACCTTTGTAGTGAGGGATGAACGAACTCCTTAAATCAGTCCCTATGAAATTGCCCCTCTCTAAGCACAAGCGGCCGCTCCTCATTACGGGAATGTATGCTCCACTATTCCCAGTAATAGAGGTCCAAATTTGAAAAACATGGAAATTGTTATGCTCAGTAATCAACCACTTCATATATGATTACAAATTACATTAATTTTTTGTTCATAGAACAAATTTTGTAATTTGTTAGGTCAATTTTCTAATGTTTAATTAAAGAGACACAGACATTTTCAGAAAGAAGCACCCATTTTTGTTCTAACGGCATTTTTTTGTTGCAATCTGGAATTTATTAGATCACACCTGAAGTGAATAAGCCTAATACTCCGTCTTTATGTAATAAGTATGCTTTTTGTATTGAGCAAAATTATTTGTTTTAATAATTTTGTAACCCCCCTCCACACACACACACACCTCCATATAATTCTGTGACATAATCCTTCCAGATCGAAATAGAATTTTTGAAAACAAGACATTTTAAAAAACTGTGTCGGGTTGCCAGGCATAATTTTTACAAGAATAAGAAACAAAACTAATGAGACCTAACCCTGGACGTCGGTTTTCTAGCCTATCTCCAGGGAAGGAACTGAAGGAGTGAGGGAAGAGGGAGGGGAAAAGATAAAGCGCAAAATCGGGTGGGATTCGAACCCAGGCCGAGGCCCTGACCCGGGATAGCACGCCGCTACGGCGGTTTCGCTGGCCCGTTAAGCGATTTCGTGCTCAATGAGTCTTGGTTGATGACCGTCATCGCCTACTTTCTGATCTTAGTGCATTTTTCTCAATTTAGCACAGTTGATGGTTTTGGCGAGATTAGTTGTGCTGGGCGTCACAAAATGCATTAAAAGGAGTAGATGGTTTTCCTAGTTTAAGTTGCACTTTTAGTACAGAAACATGTATAAAAAGAAATCGCATAAATGATTTTTTAAAGTAGATGTGGATACATGAGCATAATATTGCATTAGAACCCACTCACTCGTTTACAACTTGATCTCCCGTTGATCTTTGTGTGTGACAGTTGACCTCACATAGTGTAAGCTTTAATGTAACATATGTTACACCTTCCTGTCCTTTCAAATAAAGAAAATAGAAAGGCGCCCAATTGGCACAAAATGTAAAACGCATCCCCAGTTAAAAGCTTTAATTGATGTACGTAAAACTCTTGTCATTCGTCATTTCAATAAAGAAAATAGAAAAACAGCCCAAATGGGTTTAAACTGGGCACAAAATAGGGGGTAAAAACTGCCTTTCTAAGTTACAAGTTTAATTTGATGTAAAACTCTCCGGTCATTTCAAATAAAGAAAATAGAAAAAAAACCCCACGCAAAATGTGTTAAAACTGATCCCCAAAGTTATACGCTGTAATTTAAAGTAGTACACATTCCTGTCATTTGAATAAAGGAAAAATAGAAAAGGCGCCCAATTGGCGCAAAATATGTAAAAAACTGCATCCCTAAGTTACGAGGCTTTTAATTGCATGTAAGTTTTTTCTACCGTATCTCGCCTGTCATTTCAATTAAAGAAAAAATAGAAAAAAACACCTAAATTGGAGCGCAAAATGCTGTAAAACTGAATCCCCAAGTTTTATATAGCCTTTAATTTAATGTAGGTTACCCTGTCTGTACATTTCAATAAAGATTGTTCCTAACACTTTGCCTTTCTTTCTTTACACAATATTAGCACATTTTTTGAGGGCGCCGCACCAATTTTTCAAAAATTTGGAGATTTTTACACGGTTACATTGGTAACTGGCTAGTAAACTATACCTGTGAATGGTTAAGCTCGAATATGTCTATGTGTCACAAACGATGGAATTTTGTACTAGAATAATTATTATCGGGGATCCCCGATAATAATTCAACGGCTGCTGGAAACGGCCTTTCAATGTGAAATAGCCGGGAAATAGCGCCATGTACGTGTCTACGCTCATCCATTAGTTTTTTTAATAGTTCGGGCAAGTCAAGTTAGAGGTTATTTTCTCGAGGTGGCACTATTTCATCTTGGATGGACATAAACTTAGCATTTCCAGCTCTGCTGTTCAGTACAATCTGGGATCCCAATTCTAATTACAAATTGCTTATTTGTGATAAATACGCATTTTTTAGCATTCTCGTTCGCAGGTATAGTTTCCTAGACAATTACCAACGTAACTGTGTAAAAATATCAAATTTTGAAAATTGGGGGCGCTCTTCAAAAAATGTGCCAATATTGCTATGTACACATGTATGGTAAAGCTTCAATCATTACGTAGTGTAACTCTACGTGGCCAGATCATTTTCTTACTTATAACTCTCCTATTCGTTACTCACCCTTTATCTATCCCTGCAACGTTTTAACCAAACTCCCTATTTCCCAGCCAGTCTTGGCAGAGACTAAAATCAAAGAAATGCTTTTTAAGACCATTTGAAACCTGTAATGATTTTATTCTTTGTCTGAAATTGCATCGCAATACACACCCAACACTAGAACTCCAAAATTAATAGTAGGACGTAGATCATTTTCATAAAAGAAAAACATTTAATGAAATGACCTTCAGACAGGGATCCTATATGCTTCAAATAGAAATGGACTCATTCGCACTTTTGAGGGCAGTGATTTCTATAGTCGAAAAAATAGAAATTTCTTAGGGGTCCATATATTACCCAGCGTTACCATACCGGAAAGTAATCATTGTCCGGCAGGTATCATTGTCCGGGCTCTATAGACGACAACGGAATAAAGCGTGGAACTAATGTTGCGTGAAGAGTAAACTGAATCGATTGCCCTATTGTTCACCATTGTTCCCGGACTTTGAGCCCGGAGGACTATATCTCCTGCCACACTTGCATGACAAAATGGTCCAATATTATGTGTCATCACAAATAGTCCTTATAGGCCTACACAGAACATATCAATGGTCCATGTCCCGATCGCAAAAAACCTCGTCTCCAGATTTTACCGGAAGTGGTCAACAGTTTGGTATCAGAAGAAAACTACTATTCTTCTCATTTACCCTGTGAAATTTTAGAGTCAAAGGATGTTTGGTTTTGAAGTTATGGGCGAAAATGTGTCCCCATTTTGGTCGACCAATATTAACTTTACACATGGGATTTAATCACGTTTTAGCGCTCGCATCAAAACGAATTTAAAATATCGGCGCGAAACTTTACAGATGGGGTTTTGGAGTGAAGGCCATACATCTATCAAGATAAAAACTTCATATTCTTAAATCGGGCCATCTCCCTTTAAAACAAAACGACTCCTCTGTAATTGGCAAGTATATACTTAACTTAAATTTAAATCAGGTTTAGCATTTTGTTTTTGTAATTCCGAGCATTGCATCCAATATTTTCCGCTGATTTTCTGCATTATTCTGTTTTTGCCGATATAGTAGACTCCATTACAAGAAACAAACTTAGTATTATCTTACAATTGATATGGTCATTTTTCTGGAGTATATTGATACTCTATTTTACCAACTCAGGGATCCAGCTCATTTGGTTCTTCCAGCTCACTTATGCCAGATGCATGTTCACTGGGCTTAGATCCTGAGCTTCTTGATAAGATACTCCACGCAGTAGTAATCATAACATCATACTTTTACCGTTAGATTCAATAGTAGTTTCCTACATGGTGATTCAATTGCCATCATACATTCTTCCTCCACAACATCCTTTATTTTCCGATGGTGCTCACTAACCATTCATTTGTCTGTTTTCCTCCTGGGGAACTTCCCGTTTTTGGGACACTTTGGGTAGAGGACGAATCCTTTTCTTAAATCACCATTTCCCTTTCCCCAACATAGCTTACTATGCTCGGATTATGCACAGGTGTTTGTTTGTTTGTTTGTTTGGACGTTTCCAAATTTGTCTGCATTTACGTAAGAGCCCGTTATGTAAATCTCGAGTAATGCAATAATACCACGATGGCTTTCGGTTGTTTGATCAGTCCATTATCTGTTTGGTAGGCCTATCCTTAAAGGCTCAGTCACACAGCCGATTTTTTGCTTTGCTAGAAAACCACTTCCAGACTGCTCCAGACTGGCGTCGATTGGCCAATTTTCGAAAATCGTGAGCAGTTTTTCTTTTTCATGTGTAGTTTGGCAAGGTCTGGGCTGTTCTGTTAGATTAGTATGGGACAATGTGTCATTTGTTGGCTTTTTTTGCTACAATTGGAATTTTGGGTCTTAAAATGTAGATAAAGATCCAGGAATCCAAATCAAATTGTTACCATTTTTTTTATCCCTTCCGTTTGGGGGCCATCTTGGATTAAAAATACTTCACCCAATATCTGGACTTCTGAGCAACATAGAAAGCTGCAGTTGGTGGCAATACCCATGTTTGTGATGTCAAGGAACACATATACATTCAGAAAGTCGTAGATTGTTTCCTTCAGGTGGCTATCTTGAATTTCAAATGGTCGCCATTTTTAACATATACTTCGCCCATGTCTGGACTTCTGAGCAACATAAAAGGCTCCATTTGGTGGCAATTTATGTTTGTGATGTTATTGATGTTGCGGCAGAGTGTCACCGTGAAAGACCAAGGCTAAGTGACCATCCCCAACAGAAAAGGGTTTTGGAGACCTGGCAAATCCCAGCTACTATTTAGCTAATTGACAAGCTGTATTGTTTACAACATAGCACCAGGGTTAGAGCCTCTGATTTGAAGTCTGTGCTTCCTGAATCAACATTGGTCTCTACTAATTTGGATGACGTTTGGTCCTAAAGCCTACTGGAAGGTCCACCCCTGCTTTGACAAAAGATGCATAGACAGCATTTTTAAATGTAATGCTGCTTTCCGCATCAGCACATACAACGTCCAGACACTATCAACAACAGCCAAGAAAGAACAACTTGTACATGAAGCACAACTGTATGATATTGATGTCATCTGCATACAAAGAACACCGCAATGTGCACAGCGAACATCTTCTGCAGGAGAATATCCATGGCTATGCCCTTATTACACCCTCCGCCTGGAAGAATAAGAAAATGCAGCTACAGGAGGTGTGGGGTTTCTTTTGTCAACAAAGGCTCTCAAGTCAAATGTCAGCCTTGTCAACTATAATGAGGGTATCCTGAAGCTTACACTGATGGGTAATCCTGAAACAACAGTCATTTGCTGCTACCATCCAGAAGAAACGGTCTCTCGCTTTAACCATGGACTGTCCACTGCCACCGGTCATCCCTGGAGATTGTGGTGCTAGACTTGGTTTAGCCTTGTTGCCACTGTCGCAGGATTCCAAAATCAAGCAAGTAGACTGTGGGCATACCATCGCCCAAATGGAGAACTGTCCCAGCTGGACTACATTCTGGTCAGAGAGGGGTGGATTAACAGCATTAAGAACTGAAGAGCCTACAACACTTTTGAAGCTGTTAAGTCTGATCATAGAATTGTCTCTTGCAGGAGCAGGGTAAGTTATTGTCAGAGTAAACCCCCTCCTAGAGATCCCATGAAAACAGTTGACTGGAGAAAGGTAGTGGGAGATACAAAGCTCTGCGAGCTTTATACCGTAGCAGTACATAACAAGTTCAACACTCTTGTTGATGAGCTTGAAGATTAGAACCCAGCACAGTATATGATGCTGTCACTTCTGCCAACAAAGAAATTGCACCGGAGATGCTACCTAGAAGAGAGAAAACGACTACTGCTTTGTCTCAATGACAAAGTCGTCAAAGCCAGAGAAAAAATGAAGTCTGCAACCAGAAGCACCATACTAAATCCACAGAAGCTCCAAGCAGAACCTTGATGCCACTAAGGCTTTACTTGACGATGCTTACACCGTGGGCTTGAAGAGCATGTTAAGTTCAAGGCTGAAGCACTTGACACCCTACATCTCACATACAAGCATGCTAGCCTGCTGCCTGGGAGGCACTGAAGGAGCTGACTGATAAGAAAGCACTTTAGTTCTCTACTTGGCAAGCCAGTTCAGAATAATACTAACCTTGATAAATCTTTCTTCTATCACAAGTTAGCAGACATCCTTCCTATCAAGACTGGACCTTTCACTATAGAGGAGCTTCTTTTTGTTTGCTCGTATCCACAAATCATTGGTAATGGCTTTTGTGGTGGTGTCAGGATTTATTCAGCTAGTGTGCTGATCCGGGGCCGCGTGTATCCATGATACGGACGCTCCTAACATGGCCCGCTATTTGAGGCTGGGGCGGATTGGGAACAACAGTCAGGGGTTTACACCCTACTCTTATTCGACACTGACTGCGATGTACATGTAGAGTTGTGACTCTCTGTACACGGGACCGACGGCTTAACGTCCCCTCCGAAGGACGGGATGCTTTCATGATCCATTTGCCCAATTCCAAGTGAACCATGGAGGAGAGCGATATTCTGTATTTAATCAATAGCTGGTATACAGATCAAATCCAGAATTGATAGTACCCGAATAAATCCCAGCAAGTGCCACGACCCCACCGGGATTCGAACCCAGGAATTTTGATGGCAAAATTTGCGCCAGAGGCAAGCACCCTAACCACTAGGCCACGCTCTCCTACGAGGAGCTTCTGATCTGCCTGAAGAAACTGAACAACACCAAGACGCCTGGTTCCGACAACATTCCTGCAGTTATCTGGAAGAATCCACTATTTCATGATCAACTTTTGGAATTTTGTAATGACACCTACATGGGAAACAAACCAGTTGCCTTATTAACTTCGTTCATCACTTATTCTAAAGAAAGGTGACAACAACCCCAAAACTACAGAGGAATCACACTGTCACCACTGGCCTCTAAGATCTACAACTCAATGCTGCTCAACAGAATCGTTTCTCACATAGATCCCATTCTCAGACGAAACCAGAATGGTTTTCGCAAAGGCAGATCAACACTACCTCAGACACTTGCCCTCAGAAGGATCATAGAAGAGTTGAAAATTTCAAAGAAAAAAGCTTCAATTGTGTTTGTAGACTTTTTCATGGCTTTTGAAAGTGTCAACAGATATGTAATGCTGCATATTCTTACCAACTATGGTGTCCTAGACGATCCTGTCAAAGCAATTGCCATCATGTACGATAACCCACTTAGCTTTGTGCAGACCATGGATGGGCCCACAAAGGAGTTCCTAACAACTACTGGAATCCTCCAAGGAGATACTAGTCTTTGTCAAAGACACCTCGCATTTTTATGCACCAACCGCGAGCGCGCCGAAGGCGTGAGGCCGAGCGGAGGGGCGGACTCCCACAAATTGAATAAATAAGCAAAGCCTTGATAAAAGGCTAAGGAGATACTCTTGTTCCCTATCTCTTTGTATCGTGGTGATTACATCCTGTTGATAGTCTTGAAATCATGATCAAACGACAAAGGCGCTCACCATTCCAACACCCAAGCGTTTAGGGACGTCACCAAAGTCTCATCTCACAGACCTTGAGATGCTTTAACAGCCGATCTGATCTGTGGTGGACCAAGATCTACTAACATTACTGAAATGCGGGCAGGACAAAGTGGCCTATATCTAAATGCCAAGACGATGGAATATGACCGACAATGAGGACGATAATCATCAACCTATCTGCACTATACCGACGGTAACCAACTCAAAGAGGTCAGGATAAAGTACCTGGGGGTCCTATTGCCGACAACAAGAGAAAGACATCCTTTCACACCAATGATACGCTTGTTGAATGGCCTGCAAAATAAAAACTACACCACTATGGGCAATCTGCTATCTTCAATTCAACCAAGCTGAAGTTCTTTAGAGCCTGTGTGTAGAGAGTATCCTGGTTTATGAATCTGAGACCGGCCATGAAGAGAAGGGGCTAGAGGATAAGGGACTGGATGGCACCAACACCAGGCTTCTTATGCGAGTACAAATCATATCCTGGTGAGCACATGAACAAAAGCACCAGATTATATGGCGATTTTACTCCCTCCAATCTCATCTTCTGTTGCCCAACGGCGAGGACACGATTTGCGGGCACTGTTATCGTGCGATTGATCAAGTAGTTCTCGGCATCACATGTGGGAGGTACCCGCCCCCAAACAGGGTCGTCGTACATTTTTAAACGATATTGATGTGATGCCGAGACATGCGCAGGATCCCAACTGACAACCCCAACTAATGAAGACGGAGGCACATTTGGACGCTACATGGTGAACAGCATCTCGGCTGCGGCCACTAGAGAGATAGTTGCGGATATTGGCTTCAATACTTGAAATGCACTGGAACATATGACAGCAATAACATTGAAATCCATATACAAACCGACTAAAACACCAGAAGCTGGGCTCTACCAGGATTTCATGCTTTAAGTGGTTCTGGTGTATAGGATGTAATCTGATTAGGAAGGAGCGTTTGAGCTATTTTGCTCATAAGGCCGGATATCGGCGATTGTAAAAAAGTAGTGGCCATTTTGAAATAAAGATGGCTGACAGAAGGAAACCAATCTGCGACTCTCTGGATGTATATATATTTTCCTTAACATCACAAACCTGAGTATTGTCACCAGTGGAGCCTTCTTGTTGCCCAGAAGTCCAGATATTGGGCGGATTATACGGTAAAACTCTCAGCCATTTTGAAATTCATGATGGCCGCCAGAAGGAAACAATTGGCGACTTTCTGGATGTAATAATGTGTTCCTTGACATCAACAAACATGGGTTTGTCACAACCCATTGGAGCATTCCATGTTGCTCAGAAGTCCCGATTTGGGCGCAGTATATGTTAAAAAATTGCGGGCCATTTTGAAATTCAAGATGGCCGCCTGAAGTTAACAATCTGTGATTTTTTTGATGTAATATTGCGTTCACGTGACATCACAAACAAACATGGGTTTTGCCACCATCTTGAGGCTTCTATGTTGATCAGAAGTGCCAAATATAGTGCCAAAATGTTGATAATTGAAAATGTACGGCCATTTTGGAAATTCAAGATGACCTCCTGAAGGAAACTTCTGGGCGGACTTTCTACTGTGATAGTTATTGTTCCTTGACATCACAACATGGGTATTGCCCACCCAATTTAAGCCGTCTATGTTGCTCAGAAGTCGAGATATAGAGCAAATATGTTAAAAGGCAGCCTTTGAAACACGCAATGAACTTGCCGCAACGGAGGGATAAAAAAATGGTAACCCTTTGACTTTACCCGAAGGGAAGCGGAGGGGGATTTCTAGGACCCAAAATTCCCATTGTAGCAAAAAAGCCAACAAAAATCTCAAACCATCAACACATCGCCCCATACTAACAGTAGTCTGTAGTCCTTACCCCTTATTTACTAGAAAACCGCTTCCAGACTGCTCAAGACTGGTGCCGATTGGCCATTTTTCGAAAATTGTGAGTAATTTTCCGTTTTCAGGTGTAGTTTTGGCATGCAAGTCTGGGACTGTCGGTGTACAGACATCTGCAGTATTGTGTGGTCGGGCATCACGTGGCAAATTTGAAAAAAAAAAAAACCGCCACGATTTTTCGTGGCGGGTTTGGAATCGGGAAGGTCGGCTTGAACACATAGCGGTTTGGAAGCGGATAGTTGATGAATTGGTGCGCATCATGAGTAGGGGTTGTGCAGTTGGGAAGTGGTCGGCAATGCGTCTGCTCCAAGCGGGAGAAAAAATGCAAGCTAATGGACTGTTAAATCGGTGGCCACTAACTCGGCGACTACAGAAGATAAGTCGCCCACTTGCATTCCTTTAACGCAAATTGTGCTGTCGTGTTAAGGTCTGCGACTGATTTGGAACTGAACCAGTGACAATGCTTGATCGCCCACTGCTCTGCGATTGAAGCATCTCTTTTGTGTCCCCCTTGTAATTTGAACAAGACTGCAGCCGATTTTGAAGAAATGTGGTCTTGTGTAGTTGGGAAGATGTTGGGTCGCGTCGTGTGTTTGTCTTCATGTTGACGGACAGTTTCTTTGTGGCGTCAACACTCGGACTATCGCGGCACCATCGACGAGCAGTCTTGACAGCGACATCTTCTTGTCAAGTAATTTGAATAAACAAGACTGTAGCCGATTTTGAAAAAAAATGCGGTCTTGTTGTTGTCGGGAAGTGGTTTGGTCCCCCCCGGGGGGCTGTCTTCTGTGTGACTATACCAAGGGCAGGGTTTTGGAACCGGGAAGGTCGGCTTGTAACACTAGCGGTTTGGAAGCGGTAGCCGATGAGTTGGTGCGCATCATGGTGGTTGTGTGCAGGTGGAAAGTGAGACGGCAATGAATCTGCTCCAAGCGGGAGAAAATGCAAGCTAACTGGACATGTTCATCGCGGGCAACTAACTCCGGGCGACTACAGAAATAAGGCGCCGACTTGCAGTCTGACAGCAACTTGTGCTGTCGTTTTAAGGTCTGCGACGGATTCGAGAACTTAACAAGTGACATGCTTGATCGCCCACGTGCTCGCGATTGAGCTCTCTTGTCTTGTAATTGAACAAGACTGCAGCCGATTTTTGGGAAAGAAATGTGGGTCTTGTGTAGTTGGTAAGATGTTGGGCATCGCGTCGCGTGTTTTGTCCTTCATGTGACGGTACTTTCTTGGCGTCAACACTCGGCGACCCAATCAACGAGCAGTCTTGACAGTGTTACTAGACGTACTCAAGGTCAGAAAAGTAACCCTCACCTCCCGTGTTCAGCAACAAAATTCACAATGACGATTAGGAAGAAGATTGACTTGACAAGATGTAAATTCAAAGATATGATTTTAATACATAATTAACTCACGCAATATACACAATCAACATGCACAAATTATTATCTATACTTCTTACTCTTTATAAATCAAATTAAAAACCCACACCATCTCAGGTTAAACTAAAGTTTCACACAAGTTCACAGTTCACTGTTGGGTGCGCACCAGTCTTTGTAGAATCAGATCCCATAAATTTTGGGGCGACACAATTCTTGCGGTACAGTTCCAACTAGTTTTGGCGAAATCGCAAAAGCCTTTTGGTCTAGACCGGCCGATTAATTTATAAACTCCGTAGACTTGAGAAACACTGGAAGTATAGACTGCAGCTTGATGGGATAACATATGTCCATACAGGTACTGACAGTGCAGTATAGGTGAATGTCACTGGTACAGAAGCAATGTCGCTGGATTTTAATGTTTAACCTTTGTTGTTTCCAAAGGCACCAAATTTGCTAACGATTCTGACAACTTTTCAGATTATAATAACATTGATTTTTAAAATCAAATGTTATGAAATTCGTTCCCACCTTCTGTTTGAGAGGTCTACACTCTATGAAATCTCTTGTCAACTGGCAAGAGAAATGACTTGCAACACAATTTGTCCTTAGCAAAATTTCCCCATGATGCAACAACACGCGAGACAAGATGAACATTTCGTCATCTTTCCAGTTCGCTTAAAATACATGTTTTATAAAGGAAGTCCACAATCCTGTGCTCGAAGTGTTGTGACATAGCAATTACACAAAGTCCTATTGGTTTCATCACCAGGTGTTCAATCTGCCTCCTATAGGTTAACAAAGACCTCTATTCAAATTCTTAGAATGAAGATGATAAGACCCCTATGTCCTATAACTGCGGACGTCTTCTGACATGGTCTTCAGATGTTTCACAACACATCCCTTTTAACTAGTCAATCAGAAGTCATGCTTATTGCAACAACCACATTGCCAGTTTCATCATATTTCCAGTTCTCACTCATAATTTATATGATTACATTTAAACTGATTTAATAATACAATACAGAAAATAATATAATATTGGGGTCCTGGTCATCAACAGCGACATCTCTTGTCAAGTAATTTGAACAAGACTGTAGTGTAGCTGATTTGAAAAAAAAAAATTCGGATCTTGTGTTGTCGGGAAGTGGTTGGGTCAGGAGCTGTCGTCTGTGTGACTATACCAAGCGCGGGTTTTGGAATCGGGAAGTTCGGCTTGAACACATGAGCGGTTTGGAAGCGTTAGCCAATGAGTTGGTGCTCATCATTAGTGGTTGTGTGCATGTTGGGGGGGGGGGAAAGTGGACGGCAATGAGTCTGCTTCTGCTCCAAGCGGGAGAGAAAATGCAAGCTAACTGCATGTTAAAATCGGCGACTTAACTCGATCGACTACCCAAGATAAGTACACCACTTGCAGTCTGACAGCACTTGTGCTGTCTGGTTAAGGTCTGCGAACGATTGAGAACTGAACAATGTTACATGCTTGATCTTGTTGATTTGTATGACGCTGTCGCCCGCTGCTCGGCGATTGAGGCATCTCTTGTCCTTTGTAAAGTTTTGCAATTTTCAGCCAAGACTGCAGCCGATTTTGAAAAAAAATGTGGTCATTGTGTAGTTGGGAATGAGGTTGGGGGTGGCGTCGCGGGTTGTCTTCTAGGTGACTGTATCTAGCTGTCTTGGAGGGGGGGGCTTGGCGTCTACCGAACTCGCAGCGACCAATCGACGAACAGTCATGACAGCGACATGTCACACTTGTGCCAGGTCGCGACGAACGCGTCGTTTCAAGGTCGCGACGATTGGGGAAAAAAAAAAAAAAACCTAAACATGCTTGATCTTGTGGTTTCATTATGCTGTCGCGCCTACTGCTAGGCGTTTCATCATCCCTTGTCTTGTTGACGACGGGAACTCGCAGATAATCATCCCTGGTCGGATAAAAAGTGTAAATTTTGCAAGTTTGAACAATACTTTAGCCGATTTTGAAAAAAGGGCGGTCATTGTGTAGTCGGGAAAAGGTTGTCCGGGAGCTTTCTTCTTGTGACTATCCCTTTACCAAGGGCACTCCTAAATGTCAAAAAAATTGAATGCGCAGCTTCCCCGTTAGAAAATACGTTACACATCATTTGAATCCACACCACTAAAAAGATTTAGTCTGTCACCCTCTGGCTAAATTGAGTTAAGGAGTAAATACAAGTGACAATCTAATGTTGAAAGTAAAAAAATAATTAAAACTGAAACTAAACTGCAACTTTTGGGGTATTTTTTTTTTGTCCTGGAAATAATATTTTCTAAGATACAATTTAACAAACTATGAGATCAAAAGTCTGTGAGGCTTTTTGCTGAGTAATTGGCCTACATCTTATTTGAACCCCTTTACCATAGGAATCTTTTGACTATAGAAACCCTAGTTGAGAGGCGCTCAAAACTCATCGTAGTCTTCGCACATCCAGTAGCTCGACGTTTGCGTGGGGTCCACCGATCCGGATGAATGGTTACAGAGGTGTAGAGTTCAAGAAAAATGATGTCGCTAGGAAGCCTGAGTCGCTTGGTGTGTGCAACCATTTGTTCCTTTTTCCATGTTCAGTATGTCTGCTAATCGATTTATCTATATTCCCACATCGAAGAGCAGTTATGGCATGATTGCTTCCCATACCATCAGTATCAGATATAAAGAACGTTCTTTTGGCCTTGTTTCTCGTGGACCAGTCTTTCTCTTGTCTCGGGGGCTATGTATATCTAACATGAGACCATCTCAATATGGTTGGGATACGACTTCTGGTTCGTTTCATTAATTATTAACATGGTCATTCAGTATATAGCCACTCTTCTACACTTCATGGCTATGTACATGCATAGCCATGTCGATGTCTGGCAGCCTCCGTCAAGTAGTTAACCCACATAGGGAATGCCCATCAAAGTGAGGGGTGGGGGGGGGGAGGTTTATCCCGGCTGGCAAAACCGTCACTGTTTGCAATCCCTTCCATCAGTGAGATATTGCAGAGTACAGCTACAGGGCCTTCTTTGATCTCAGGTGATTGGCATCCTCGTCAGGTTTCCTGGTTGCTTTCTTGCATCACAAATATCATCCTCGAACCTTCAAATCTAATGGATGGGGTTGGTCCTTGGTTTTAAAGCCTACATCTCAGTCATGGTTCAGTCAGTCTCCGCATCGCCTGCATTTTCAAGATCTTGCTGATCTCGAGGTTCTCGTCTTGTTGTCTTATAATCTCGGTGCCCTCGAGAACCTCTAAGGGGCCTTTTATTGTCATCAGCCGTGATGTAAGCCAACAAGTTTCACTGTAGTGTACACGAGCGAAGGATCTCTGTTCGTTCTCATTCTACCTTATCCTGCTGTTTGACTGTGTGGTCTTTTACTGGTCCTTCCTGGATTTGAGGGTCTCTTCTTATCGGGTCCAAACACTGTGTGTTCTCCTCATAATAAGGAGTGAGTTCATCCAAAGCTTTGGAGTCTCCTCTTCACAACTGTGAAGTCGGCATCTTGTGCGCTATTCCAAGATCGTCTGCGAAAATCAAATAAACGACATACAGGTTCCTTCCTGCACTCCTAGTGTGGCCGTTAGTATATATGTTGAACAGGAGAGGTTCAAGCACACTCCCTTGTGGTAGATCATTCTTGAGCTAACGCCATCGACTCTTCTTCGCTCCACTGACCAAGAACATCCTGTTTGCCATCAATCCTCGGATAAGCTCAGTCAAGCGGATGTCCTTGGTATTTCCAGATCTTATGGGGTAGGCAGCTGTGATTAACAGTGTCGTATTCTGCTGCTAGTTTGACAAACACAGCTCCGGTTACCATAAGCCCTTCTCGAAAACCATCCTCAACTGTGTTTGAGTTAGGTTGAGTAACTTGGCTTGTTGTTGATGTATTGCCCTGGCCTGAAACCTGCTTGTTCTGGTATGAGGTGTTCGTCTATCTCAGGTGGCGAATACGATTGAGCAGGAGCGTCAAAGAGCTTGTAGGTATGGACTAGGAGTGATATCGGTCTGTAGCTCTTGGGACTAGATGGATCTTTCCCATGTTTTAGAAGTGCCATAACAGGTGCTTTCCTCCAGATCTTTGGGAACCCTGTGGAAATAAGGCAGCAATTATAAGGCCCCCAAGAAGCCATTCCTTGCTACGGTCCAAGAATTTTTTAGTTACTCATTAGAGATGTTTTCAGGCCTATGCTTTTCCTGGTTGAAGTTTAGTCAATTCCCATTCGTCCATGCTGAAGGTGGCGAGTGAAACAGGGTCAACCACTATACCTCTTATGGACTTAGAGTGAATGCATTATCAATTCCAATTTCAAACTTTTCCGTAAGGTCACCTTTTTAAGAAAAAATTAGTCCTCCCACCGCTGCCGCCCCCCCAATGCAACCGGGGGGAGGGTGTTCTGGCGTTATTTATAGTCTTCTAGGATGCAACATCGCAGTAGGTAGGTTGAAAAAAGCATCGTCAAGTGTCAAATACCCACATATTTTGATAGATATAACTCAGGAGGATCAGGTGGTACATATTTTGAGGGAGATGTCTACACTTCTTGACATACCAAATGACGTCAGAAATGGTGCTACCTCAAGAAACCCCACATTAAAAATTATCCTTATTACCCTCAAGCTCAATCTTTTCGAAGAGTCCCTTTCTCTCTCTATCATATTTTTTCAAACTAAAAAAAATGTCTCACGTCTTCCCAGTGAAGAAATATGGAGATTTGCTCGCCTTTTATAACCCAATGTGTTATTATTCCAAAGTCCCCCTCTGTTTACAAAATATGTGTACTTAACTGAGTAACTTGCGAATGATCATTATTGGCTAGAAGTTCGGGTCATAACCATTTTGTGCATAGGTAGAAAATTAGCTTAACCAACATACACACTGAACCAACTGACCAAAGTGTTTTACTTATACAAAACAATGTCTAAAATTTAAGCTGGCATGTGGGCCATGACATTTATTTTACCCACAATCTCTCTTCTTCTCTCTGGCTTCTTACTCTGCTCTACTAACTTCGTGCTTCTCTTTGGCGTGGCTAGGCGCTTCTCTTCCCGTTGCTTCTTCTTTATAATCTCTGGTTTGTTATCATAACTTGATAAACTAGATTACCTACATTTTGAAGGTTTGGTTTGATGAAATGGTAAACCAATGATTTTTTCCCCGTACTTATGAATCTAGAAATACAATCTGCAGCAGGGATCCTAAATAGCTGTCAAATTGCTGTTTTTTGTCTAATAATGCCAATATTAAGAGATATTCCTACACTGGAGCTTTAACACGAAATCTCGTGCTGATTTTATTTTCGCAAAATAAATGAAACCAAATGGGCGACATTTAGAGTTTCTGTGTGGAGGTGAGTTCCGAATTCGGCAGGGTTGCTAAGAAAACCAGTGCGCAGCGGGACTAGTACAGGGAACCTTTACGTCTTTTGACATTGGTGGTCGGCTAGACAAATGAGGGTGATTCGTAAATTGTGAAAGTGCAAAAGATTGATAATGACTCGTCGTGACATGCCCGAATGTCAGTCATGACTACCGTTGTACTACAGCGGGACCTATTAGACCAAAAGTATGTAAATGGAACTTCTAACCGTGATGAACGTTTTTATTTGGGCGTACTCGCATCAAACGGTAGAGCCCTTCCATATACAAATAACAACCTGTAGCAGTGTAAATGAATAGACCCCGAAGAAATAAGGTTTCGCATATCGGTGCTAATAAAAATTGTTTCGTATAATCCTCACTCGTAAAAGGTACACAACACGTTAACCTGAGAAGGTTCTTTTATTATAAATAGATGCATAAAATTTAGAATTAGTAATTCTGAGATACGAATTCAGGGGAAATCCTTCCATATGTATTGCAATTCCACAGACGGTGATACAGTGGCAATATATGGTACCACATCTCTGGTTGTCGCCCCTCGGGTCTGAGATGTGGGCTGTAAGTATTAGTCAGGAAGAACCTTCATGTGACCGAGTAGGCCACAATTTTTGGTTTTTTGCTTGAAAATGATAGAATAGGGTGTGTAGAATAAGAATCTGCCGGGTCAGCCTGGGCATCCTTGAGCATTTTGAGAATATCCAAGATGGCGTCGCCATAAATGATATTAACGGTATCTATTTCAACCCTATATTATCAAACTATTGAGTTACTATATATCCACATGATAAATATATAATCATATAATAGTATATAATAAATGAGAAACTCCAATGAACAGTGTATGACACTTGAAACATTAAGTCATACTTCAAATTCAAATGGAAGCCAATCCAATAATTTTAAAATAATGCCATAAACAGCAAATACCTGCGATAAAAAATGGCGAGAAGTACTAGGTTATGTTTCTAACACAATTAAATTATTTCTGTTACTTTAAAATTGTAACCATTGACTGTCCAATCATTGACGCCAACACGGGAACATCTTCAAAAAATACTTGGCACACATTACGTAGTACAGCCTTCAAATCGAATCAATGTGTCAATGACATTAGAAATGTACCTTGATCCTAACCAATATACAACATACATTTCACTTTGTTTTAAATGCGCCATTAATCGAATAAAACTAATATGGTGCAAGTTGTCAAAAATACCATAGTAATTACATTTTTTTCACATATATTGCACTCATTTTTTGTTATAATTTGAACCTTTTTATTTATCCGGATTACTGGTACACTTGGTTATGATCATCTGTACATTTCTATTGTTTCATTTACACAATATTTTACTTAAGGTGATATTTAACATTTTGTGTCAAGTATTTTTGAAGATATTCCGTTTTTGGCTGCCATATTGATTGACATCATGTTACAATTTAAAAGTATCAGAAATACGTTAGTGTGTCTCCCACATCATCTAAGGGAACCCAGAACCTTTCATCCCCTCCAATTTTCAGCCCCGAGACATTTCATCCCCGGACGATTCATCACCGAGACTTTCATCCCCGCGACGATTCATCCCCGAGACACTTCATCCCCGTACACTTCATCCCCGTATATGATGTACCGGTATACGCTTGAATGGAGTCCGTTGCATTTACAGACCCGGGTACAGGCATTGTTCCAATTTAATGCACTGGACTATAGCAGAGTGTTGTGGCGGGGGTTGATGTTGTGCTGTGCTTTGATTATCCTGTCCTGCATGAAAGAGAGATTTCAATAGTTCCCACAATGCATTCTTTCTAATGAGGTTTTTGTAGTCAGGTACTGATGTGGGTCGTTAGTGAGAAACATGTGCTAATGACAGTACTGGATCACAATGCATTTTACAAGATCGGTGCATCGCTACTATCCACATGGCAAACGTACCAAACTTCCAATGGAATCAATGCATGTGGGAAGCTACTGGTATCTTTACTGCAGGTGTCTGGGAGAAGTCATGCGCGTGTAAGCGGATGGTGTGCATGTTTGTTAGGTTATTGAATCGTGCAATTGATTGGTGTGCTCGGCCTCTGTGGTGCGTGTTGTTTACAGTACACAGTAAAATACCCTGTATAAAGTATTTGGTATGGTTTGCGAGGTATGTTGTTATTGAGAGGGCCGGCGCGGACGCGACGGGGAGTTGTTTTGTTGTATTTTTTGCCTTTTTTGTCCCGATTTTCCATGCATTCCAAATAATAATGAAATACGAATATTATACCATAGCAAGACTATTTAAAAAAAAAAAAAAATTGTTTCCATCATAATTACCTTGTGACGTACTCGACTTGGATTTTTTTTTCATTTTTACGTAATAACCCAGTGTTTAAGTTGTCCCATTAATTTAGGCCTAAAAAAAATTTGATTGGCGGGCGTAACCCGACCGACCCTATGTTTAACGCCGACCCTAAATATTTTTATTTTTTGTTGTGCAAAAAAAAAAAGTTTTTAAACCATGTAAACAAATATTTCCATTTGTATCGCGATATGGATTGCAGGACTTTCAAAATGACAAATAAAAAGATGTGTTACAGAAAAAGTGAAGCTGTGCCATTTGTTTTTGTATGTGTGTCATAATTTGTGTTCTGGTAGTGAAACATAAAAAAAATCAGACCTACCTACCCTACTTTTTTTCTATGTAACGCCATTCAAACAATTTTTTAGGCCTTATTTCATAAATTGTACGTTGTCATAATTTTCCCGTTAGACTTACTATGTAGAAGACACCATTTTTTTATTTTTTTCGCCATTGAATTTCATTCATCTGTAAACAAAAATTTTATATACTTTCAGCCTCACAATCGAAGAAAATAAGAAGCCAGAACTATTAAAGATGTTTTTGTACTGTTGTTAAGAGCAAATTGTGAAAATCCCCCTCTTTTCTTTTTTCATTTTCTTCCCCATTGTTGGCCGCAAAATCAGTTTTTAATTTTTTGTTTTTTTCAAAACACCCCCCCCAAAAAAAGGAATAGAAAACAAAACTTAGGTTTCGAAAGTCAGAATTTTTTCTTTTTCATTTTGTTGTTTTTGCTTGTTTTTTTTAGTTTGTTACTTTTATTAGTTGGATATAGTATAGCCACAAAGGTCCGGTTGGATTGTTTTAGATATATAGTATACCATTGAAGCTTCCAATTGATGGTTATACGGTTCCTTCTGTATTTTAGGGCAATCCGTCTAGCACAATGACGAAGAGTCGCTTACCTTCAAGTAGTAAGTTAAGAAAACATTTAGTGATAAACCTGTACCTAAACTGGTCATTGTTTTTTTTTGCTAATTGTAATAGTCATACTGGCCCAACAATTAAATAAACACTTCAAAAGTTGTTTATTTAATAGGGTAGAGTTTTAATTAAAATATGCCTTAAGGGGGCATTACGTTCAGAAAGGACATTTAATACTATACTATAGACACATATCAGGACTTCTGACTTAAAGCAGTCTCCCCAGAAATTGCAGATCATTTGTAGCACTATATAATTAGTGTAATTCTGTTACCGTGCTTAAAATGAATAAATTAATTTATTAAGTACATGATGTATAAAAGTTAATCATTTTTAATTGGTATTATAAAGATAATAAGGAAACTGACCACAAAAAGAAACTGGTATAAGTTTTCTTTTTGTGTTTCGTCATAATTTGATAATGGTATGTATTTGTCAAGCTGATAATATTCACAGATTCTTCTGTATTTTCTTCAGATTCTCCATCATGATTTACTTCTAAACTGAAAAAAGTTCTTAGGTCAACACGCTACACTACCACGTAATGACAATGCGATTATATTCCCCTTCATTGTACATCGTATGATAGTGTCTATAAAGTGAATCCCGTTTGACAATTCAAAACATTTTTTCTCCGCGACACGTTGAAAGACTACGGTAAGTAAAATATATTAATATATTTAATACTAGCAGGCCTTGTCTTTTAAAATGTCTACTGTGCTAAAAAAGCACGTCTGAAGATGAGTCAGGTTGTGTCTGTAGGGGTTTTTTTTTTTGGTGCATTTTGTATCAAATTGTGTATTATTTTACCAGATTTAGGTGTGCTTAAAATCGCACACCTCAAGACCATGTGTGGTGTGTGATGGCGTGCTATCGCACTCCCACGCCTCAAAGCAAGGCCTGAAGACTATACCGTTGAAACTTTACGGTCGCCAGTTCTCGTGGCTGTGAACACTGCAAATGATGGTATTTTTTCTGAATGTGAGCGTGTTGAACTTTCGATCAAAGAGTATCACAGCTATAAACACTTAGACAAAGTCACCTTATTTCTTCTTTTTTTACCAATTCTTTGTAAACTACAGGATGATCTTTGAAAGGATGTCACAATTACAAATTACCCTGCAATAATTGGGTCATTCGTTATTTTCGCATTACGTAATTAATGTATCTGTTCATCGTTAAGGAGGAATAATTTTTCTTTGTCAAGTGTAATATAATGCTTAGAATTCTTAAATTAGAATTTCATAAAAATGATTGTGGAAATTTACATGAAAGGAAAACCGGAACCCCGGATTAAATAAAACGCATATAGCATTTGATAATTGGACTATAGTACACATAATCTTAGAGTATAAACAAACCAAAAAAGCATAGCTGAGACCAATTAAGGTGTTGGGCATTATGATTGGGTTCTAAGGAGTACGCGCAGCCGATTTTAGTAGCACCGATTCTAAATACCACTAATAGGGAACGCCAGCTCAAAAGCCGTACCCATCTTTTCACACCGAGCTATATCTACTAACTAGAGTTGGGCGACTAGCCCGATTCGAATGAAGCCGTGCGTAGTTGTGTACTATCTACGCAGGGCATGAGTATTTCCCGGCATTTCCCGAGCGATTTGGGGTAAATTTGGGGTATGCGTCTTAGCAGGGCGATTTGGACGAGCAAATGGCAGCGTAAATAGTACGCAGACAGTTTGTGCTGCGTGGATTTCGATATTTGCACATTGTTGTTCTTATTTTTCAGGCCGACAGCTTGCTTTTAAATGTTTCACTTGAACTTGAACTGACATATTTCCTTTCTTTCATCTTTCTCATCATGCATTCGCTTTCTTTCTTTCATCTTTCTCTCATGCATTCGCTTTCTTTCAGTTTTCTTTCGTGTTTTTAGTTAATTTCTTTCAATTTTCTTTCTCTGTTTTTATTTCTTTCAAGTTTTCTTTCTTTCTTTTTTAGTTCCTTTCTTTCCAAGTTTTCTTTCTTGTTTTAGTTCTTCTTCCTTTAGTTTTCTTTCTTTGTTTTTATTCTTCTTTCAGTTTTCTTTCCTTGTTTTTAGTTCTTTCTCTTTAGGCCATGTTGGGGATGCGGTTCGTATCACGGATACAAGCGGCCCGGATCGGCTTACTCATTGTACTAAAATCCTGAATACCACCAAAGCAATTACTAATGACTGTGGATCGCTAGAAGAAGAAGTTCTTTCTTGTGTTTTGTTTTCATTCTGTTTTTAGTTCTTTCTTCTTTCAAGTTTTCTTTCTTTGTTTTTTAAATTTCTGTCTTTCAAGTTTTCTTTTTTCTTCTATTGTTTTTAGAGTTCTTTCTTTCAAGTTTTCTTTGTTTTTTTTAGTTCTTTCAAGTTTTCTTTGTTTTAGTTCTTTCTTTCTTTCTTTTTCGTGTTCTTTTCTTTTTTAGTTTTTTTTGTTTTCTTTCTTTTTAGTTCTGCTTTTTTAGTTGTTCTTTCTTTTTAGTGTTCTTTCGTTTTAAGTTTTCTTTTTTAGTTTTTTTCTTTCTTTTAGCTTTTTCTTCTTTTCTTTCTTTTTATCTTTCTTTTTATCTTTCGCTTTCTTTTCTTTCTTTATTTTCTTTCTTTCATTTCTTTTTCGTCTTTTTTATTTCTTCCCGTCGTAGTTAATATGTGTTTATAATCAAAATCAAAATTATCAAATTTATAATCAACAGAAAACTTTGCAGCGACACAGCTGAGTAGGACAGCAGATCAAATACTCATAATTTAGTATAACTTTGAGAAAAAAAATAAAAAAAATAAAAATATTTGGTTTTGTTTCCGAAATTTACATTCTGCATAAATATTTAGAAGGAAAAAAATGATAAGATCAGACCAGATGTTTGAAAATAGGACGTTCACGAAAAAAAAATTGAGCTCATGACAAAACATCACAATGAATGTTGAGTTAGATATAATGATCATAACAATAAAATAAACATAAGCTTTTGCAGCAATATTCTCATGAAAAATAATTTCATCTTAGGGGCTTCAACCAAACAATCATGAACTTGCCTAGGTTGTTTTCATCAGTTGTGACTGATTTTTTCCCTTTCTATCTTGTTTGCTTCTTAAAAATGTTATTGCTGTTTTCTTTCTTCCTCGTTTTAGTTCTTATTTTGATTTTTCAATTCTTTCTCTTTGCTTCTTTTTACGACCCGATTTCTAGTCCATTTCGTGTTTTTTCAAACTCCCCTTAATTTCTTTTATTTCCATCCCTCTTTTTTGTTTTTGTTTTAAATTACGTAATAATAAACTGTCGAAAAATCAGTAAAGAAAAGAAAGATTGAATCTTTTCTTCTTTCTCACTTCTTATTTTGTAAATTACTGTTTTTTCGCATTTGTTTATTGTTTCATTTCTATAACCCTTATCAAGTTAACTATTTTCACAATGTTTGTTTTCAATTTTCACTCATTTTATTCTACTTCAGTTGTTTCTTTGTTGGGTCTTATTCTTGTCTGATACAAGTCTAGACCTACTTTTTTGAGTCAGACCTATAAGAAAGACGTGTGTAAATATTGTAAATCCATCCAAAGTGTAGCGCTGATCCAAAATTAACGGGGAACTTAAAGAAAGATGCTCAAGATAATTAACTTCAACTCGTTTGTTGTTTTTGTACAAAATGAAAACACAGACAGACAAACAATAAGAAACAAAAACACGTGTATTTGCTCAGGACGCAGCGATTACAATTTGCGGTGCGCCGAACGTTTTTTAAGGCGTATGAAAATACGCACGCTGTCAGCCATTTTTGTTTTTCAACTGGGCCTTCCAGAAACATTCTACGCGCGCGGGACTACCGGCCCCTTATCTTTTCCCGCAGGGCGTACTTTTTTCCATAGCGTGGTGACCAATTTAATTCATTATTCCCTGATTTACATCGCGTGGTGTACCATTTATTCATATTCAGTATTTGCATAGAACGATGTACCGTTTCCAGGCCAACAGGTTACGGCGGATGCGCGTACGCGGGCGCTTTTCGAATGGATACCGTAAATGATATTTATAATTTGTTCAAACACGGTTACGGTGGGCCCGCCTATTCTTCAACACGGGCGTCGCTATCTATGTATATAAACTAAAATCAGTGATTTTAGTCAACTCGGAGATGAGCGAGCGTCATTCGTTTGTCGGTTTAGCGGCGCAGATATTCATGAGCATTTTTTTCCTCTGCGTTTACTCGAATTTGTAAAGCGTTCACATAAATTCGCGTAGAATCTGCACGTGCAGGCTTTTTAAAAAAATCGGGAAATTACCTCTTACATGTAACACATTCACGCCATCATAACTACTGTGTCATTAATATCTGCTTTCAGTAAAAAAACGTCGTGCGTGCCTTCTGCTAGAAATTCATTGGCGTATCCAACAGGGATTTTGGTGCTCGAGCCCCGGGTTTTTGCTTAAAACATTTCAAATACCCCTTTTTATGGGTGTATCTCCCAGCCCACCCCCCGGCCACAGGGTTTTTTTGGCGGGTTTCTGACTCTCTAAATTTCTTAGATTAAAAATTAACCTATTGGATTGCTATCAAGGACAATCCAAGTTTAGATTAAATTTTAAATAAAATTCAATGTAATATAAAATAATAGAATACCAATTTTAACTAAATTCAATTTGTCCCTGCATTTTAAAGGTCCATGGACATGCTTTAAACATACTTATAATACGACCAAAAAATGGTTTCATTCATAGTCTGTATTGGTATCATGTAAAACTTCATGAAGCAGTATTGAGTAAACCGTAATATTTGATAAAACTGGGTCATAATATCATGTGTTTTGGACAAGCTTTCAAAGGAAATTCCAAAATGAAATTGATGATCGCGCTGGGGGCCCCCCCCCCAAAAAAAAGCCCGTTGACCCATAAGTGACGTCCGACGCATAGAGCTGGAATATTAACCAATGGGTTGGGGGGAGAGGAGGGGAGGGGAAAGGAGAATCGCGTGTATTTTGGAATACCCAGCCCGTACCGTTTCTCTCTCACACACACGCCTCGTGTTGTTTGCTGCGTAAGCACTCGCGTTGTCGTCACTGTTGAGGCGCAAGCAACACTCATATAACAATTTCGTGCTCACGCTATAGTTACCAGTGTTTAGTACCAGTGTTGCATTTCCCCAATGTTCCATTGTCCTGATCGGCCGATTTTCTGCAATAATTATGCGAAAACCAATCGATGAAAAACATGCTTCTAAAAGATTCCTGCATCCCTAATGCACAAAAGTCTCCCGATCCCCCTGTTAATTTTGCTTAGGAAAAGAGATAATTTGAGTCGTGAAGATAGCATGTGGCATCATTTTTTGTTGTGTTGTTTGTCACTCACTACGTGTGAAGAACGTAAAATACTCGCGTGTCTCATAAATATACAATAATGACTTTCCAAATACGACGAACGTAACCCAAATATGGTGGTGCCCAACTATGTTAATGAAGTGCGTATGCTTCATTATAATACTTTTTGGGCACCTCGATTTTGGTTACGCCTGTGTCGGGAGAATCTTCGGGTCTGGTATATTTACGTCATTGCGTCCGAGTAACAAATACTCTATGCGCGATAACGCGTCAATGATCGTCATCGTGGAACGGACGTGCGCGTGGCCCAGTTTTTTTGCATACGTTACACAGTTGACTTCTCTTGATATGCGTCGCACCGTGTTGTATCATATGTCATAATTTTCTTTGTTGCTTTGGTGCCTTCAAATTACGAATATTCGTGATTGTTCGACGGGTGCACCAGCGGCGACGTACCGACAATGAAGAATCAAACATAATATGCTTTATTTCATTTCCCAGAAAAGAGGCGACAAGGAGATATATCTTGAGTGTCGGTGCTGTTAGCCCACGTGTGAGCTTTGTTTATCAACAATGACGTACATATATTCCAGCTCTATGGTTTACAACTGTTAATCTGACGTCATTAAACGGGGTCAAATCCCACTCCAGCATCTTGATACTCTTCGGCGAAAACAGGAGAAGGCTTGTCAGTTTGGGTAATATTTATCCTTGAATTTTAAACATTTCCCGATTTCCCTTTTAAAATCTGTGGTTCGATAATGATCAGGGGGTCTCTGTTGAGGTACGAAATGTAGAAATTAAGATTTCTACTCAGACGTGTCCATGGACCTTAATCTAAGAAAAATAGAGAGGACAAGACAATGAAATTACTATGTAATTAAAGACAATGATTTTCGCTATAAAAGCTTAAATAAAGGCAAACGTGTCCGATTCTTTTTGAGTTCATATGCTATATTGAATAATTAGGCATATGTTATATATCTCGAATTCGGTAACATCAAAAATGCTCGACCTTGCTTTTCGAAGGAGCACCATTAGAGAGACATGATTGCTTGCCCTTGAGGTCATTAATTGTTAGACGCGATGGCCTTTTCTGAAGGTGTGTTCGTCTGTCAGTTGTTTTTTGTTTTTTTTTTTTTTTTTTTTTTTTTTTTTTTTTAAAGTGCAATTTTAATTTCTGGCTTATTGTCCAATTCTAACTTTTAAACTAGACCTGTATAAGTTATTTGATGATTGTTGGTCAAATATCACCTTTGTCGTTATGTTTCATTTACGTCCTAGGCACTTTTTCTAAGAACGCGCCTGGTTAATTAATTACGCGTCTCACCTAGCTTTCACGCAGACCCCCAATTTTTGTTTTGGCTGTCGTGACATTAGGCCGTAAATAACATCAAAATTCCCTCTAAAATGACCGTTTTTTATTCGCGGGTTTTTTTCAGGAAACTAATATGGTGACACCATTTTTTATTTATTTCGTTTTTTTCAAGTATGCAACTTAGACCTAAACCTATGTGAACAATCAGAAAAAACGTACGGCCAGCCCCTTTGTTATCTTTTGGGGCACTTGAGTATCGGTGCATCGCATTTTTCCATAGAACGTTGCGTGGTAAATAATTTGTAAAATTTTGAGCAAAAATGTACTTGCAACTCTTTTTTCCTCAAAAACGAATATGTTAAGCCTATTTTTTTTATTCAGATTTTGTATCAGCACAAATGAATATACTATATAGCCAATTTTTAAAGAAATTCGACGGCCCATTTAAAATCATGATGCCAACACTTAAGAAAAGCATGACTCAAAGATCAGATTATACAAAGACATAATAATTATAGGAACATATTTATGTGATTAGATAATCAAAATACATGAATTTAATAAAGAAAAGAATGAATCCAAAGGAATTAGGGAATGTTTTTTTTTTTTCGATGATTGACAACAAAATTACAAATCTATAACAATCGTAATTGATTTGAATGCCTAGTGTTTATTTTACAAAGTTGTTTATTCAGAATTAACCTCCTCCCGATTATGTTGACCATCAGATGAATTCAAATATTTCCTGAAGTTTGGCCTAATCTCCTTATAATTCTCAATCTACCTTCTGAAATACTGATAAAACTATAATATCCATGGTTGAACATTATTTATTCACACAGAGCCTTTCCTTTTTCTTTTTGCCACATCTCGGCGCAACTGATGATTCCACCTATAACCCGTAGCGATGAAAACAGTGTAGAAGTAACCATTGTTCCGGGCGTACTATATTCCGGGCACAATGGTGAACAATAGGGCAATCGATTCAGTTGACTCTCTTTACGCAACATTGGGTTCACGCTTTATTCCGTTATCGTCTATGGAGCCCCCCCGGACTGTGGCTCTCCCACCGGACTATACTGCTTTCACACACACCGTTCTTGCTATATCGTAGCTCAAAAGCTAAACCATGAGACACATAGATATTCCAATATAGGCCTATTACCCACCGCATGTTGTTTCTATAATGCACACCCAGGTCCACTATGCATGTAGTGAACAGCGATTACATACCGCGTGTTACCTATAGCGGTCCCCTTCTTTACGTATCTCAAAGAAAGTTATTAAGTCGTAGAAATTTGCGGCGTTTTATTTTTTTTTCAAAACAAATGACAAAATCACAACAAAAATGAAGAAAAACAGCACTGTTCAGAATTATACGTGATGACTAAAATATCCCCGATTTTAGTTATTTATCAGGACATTGCTTTTGCCGCCTTCAACACATTTCAAGGTTACTATTTTACTTCATATATTCCATACTTTTTATTCCATAGCCAGACATCTTAAAGTTTTATTTTCTTTATTTCTCTTTTTTTCTTTTAATTATTTGGCCAAATCGTCGCTGATCGTGGCATTAAGTTAAATGACAGGTTTAATGCCAACAGGTTCCGTTCACAGGACCCATCTTTTTCTTATAAAGTTTGCTAAGCTGCGATGCTTGAGCACACCCATATTTCAGTAGAAGGTAGTGGGCGAAACCCTTATAAGGGTTTCGTTACATATTCCTCTTGTTTTACTATGGCATATTTTATTGATTAGGTTTCAGTTGGAAATTTGAAAATTCATGTGATGCTACTATTATTTTTCCAAGTTCGGACATTATGACAAATTCGGCGATTTGCTTGGGATATTGTTTTAATTTTCCATAATTTCATACGTAAACAAAGTTTGCTTCCTTATAAGCATCGTACGTTTGAATAGTTATGCCAAGTTAAGGCATGATGATAAGCTTACTTTTAAAATGGACATCTTTCAATGCGTGAACGGGATATGAACTACAATAGCCGTACAGATCATAAGTAACTATAGTTATCCTACCAGAATTCCAACGGCGGAATGACCATAGACGTGCTAAATTTAAGTTATAGCATGATCACATGGCAAAATGATCCAAGGGATGAGTTTCAAGATATAAACAAGCTTACATTGCATGATTTGAGTAAAATAAAAGAGTTGTGCGGAGCATGATGTTAAAACGGTGTGGCCTTACTTGGGCTAGACTTAGCATCTACATATTAATTGAAGCACGGTACAAAGAGGCATGAGAGCGAGTTTAATATTTGAAAATGCTTCTTCGTGATTGAAGTAGCATAATGAATTAGTTCACGAAACGGGAGCACGATGTTATACCATGACCTTACTTAGTTTCTACAGTGTATATACCAGGTCTATATAAGAGCTAAGGATCGAACCAAATGCAGAGGTAATGCATATGCAAAAGCAATGATCCATTGGCGCGAGTTTCCGAGAAAGAAACAAGCTTGTGTTAATTAATCTAGAGGTTGAAGTTATTTTGATTTCGCGGCATAGATAACATTTTTCTCACCCTCCCGAGATTGATTTCAGACTAGATTCAGTTCCGTTCAGGACCCGTCTTTTCCTTTCTTGAAAAAAATATTATGTTGTTTCACACAGCACTTAAC
The DNA here is from genome assembly GCA_023653785.1 of Ophioderma brevispina. Lineage (NCBI taxonomy): Eukaryota > Metazoa > Echinodermata > Ophiuroidea > Amphilepidida > Ophiodermatidae > Ophioderma > Ophioderma brevispina. The sequence goes on along the minus strand of JAMKCH010002086.1, from coordinate 53,710 downwards.
ACTTTTGCAGGGTATATTTTAGGCTCCTAAGCATACTTGTTAGTCATGCAAAAATCTGATTTTGTGCATGATTATATTTTTGGCTTTTTGATGGCAAATCGCTGATGTGCATTTAATTAAATGACTGTCTAATTGCTAAAAACCCAACCCCACATGATTTTTTCAACAATGGTTCCACCCAATTTGGTGTCCCAGGCGTTACTTCCCCCAAGGAAAAATATACTGGAAGCGTATTTTCATCCCCGTATGCCTTTAATATGTGGCCCCCACCCCGGGAATTTTGAACATTATTTCAACGTGCAATTCACCGGGAGTCAAGGAAATATTATCTTTTGAGAAATGTTTACTAACATGCATAGAATTAGAATAATCACACCATTTGTTATCTATAAAACAGGGAGAGATTAAATAATACATCACACAATGATCATACATTCCAAACCATATAGAAAAATAATTGCACATTTATAGTGTAATTTTGCAAGTATATAGTTAAATATATTGAGTGGTAGAAATTATTACTTTACAAGACGCCTATTTCCCCCCGGCTATTTTCCCCGGCTATTTCATATTGAAAGGCGTTTCCAACACCCGTCGAATTATTATCAGACCTCATCCGATTATTATTCTATCGTTTGCAACACATAGACATTTTCTATCTTAACCATTCACATGTTTATAGTTACTACCAGCCCAGTTACCAATGCAAGACTGGGAAATAATCGTCAAAATTTTTTGAAATTGGTGGCGGCTCTCTTCAAAAATGTTCTATTATTGCTTTAACAACTGGGTAAATTTGGCTACTTCACCATTGACGGTGGTGTTATAACACATAGTAAATTATCCAACTATTGGGGAAAAAAGTTAAAAAACGTGCAGATTCTTCTTTCTGGCATAATTGTCCTCATGATATGTTGAGATAATAGATTCCCATTTTTTTTAGTCTTTTCGGTGTGGGACCCGAAAGGGTCAACACCAAAAATGAGACCAAAAGAGTTGCATTAGTTATCCATTAACCATATATCAGTAACCATTGTTACGAACGTAACAATGGGTAACCCCCGTGAGTTCTAAAACACAATTCAACAATGACGATTGAGAAAGAAGATTTGACTTGACCAGTGTACATTCAAAGGTAATAGTTTAATACATAAATTAAATCACGCATTATACACAATCAACAATGCCAAAATAATTATCTATACTTCTTACCTAGTTAAAAAAAAAAATCAAACTTAAACACACCAACTCATATAAATCAACGAACAGTTCTTGTTGGGTGCGCAACCAGTCTCTTGTAGAATCAGGATCAGGTCCACAATACATCTTGGCGACACCAATTCTTGCTGGTACATTCACTAGTTTTCCGCGAAATCGCAAAAGTCCCTTTTGGTCCTAGACCCACGGCCGATTAATTTTTTAAACTTGTAGACTTGGGAGAAACACTGGAATTATAACTTGCAGCTTGATGGTATAACATAGTCCATACGGTACTACTCATGCATTAAAGTGAAATTTCACTGGTACAGAAGCAATTCCCTGCTGGAATTTTAATGTTAAACCTATTGGTTTTTTCCAAAGGCACCAAATTTTGCTGACGAGTCTGACAAACTTTTTTTCAGAAGATAATACCATTGAGTTTTCATAAATCAAATGTTTGAAAGTTCTCCCACTTCTGTTTGAGAGTCTACCTCTAATGAAATATCTTGTCACCTACAACTGGCAAAGAAAGAAGAACTTTGCAACACAATTTTGTCCTTAGGCCAAATTTCCCATGATGCACAAACACGAGCGGAACAAGACGAACCTTTCGTCATCTTTCCAGTTCGGCTGAACATGTTTAAAAAAAAAGTCCACCCTCTTCCACATCCTGCGCCTAATATGTTTTGACATAGCACTTACACAAAGCCTCATTGTCCATCAACACAGTGTGGCATCTTGCTTCCTATATGTAAACAAAGAACCCTCTGTACCCACTCTTAGAATGACGATGATAAGAATCACTGTGATCACTATTGTCCTCTATAATTAACTGTAACTAACTGCGGACGTCTTCTGACCTGTCTTCAGGATGCTTCAACGCACGAGTCCATTTAGAACTAGGATCAATCAGATAATCATGCCTTATTGCACAACCCATTTGCAAGTTTTCATATTTTCCAGTTCGCCTCACTCATATTTTATTATTAAATTTTGAACATGATTTAATACAATACAGAAAATAATTATATTGGGAAAGTCTGTCACAACCTCCCCCTTAGAGAAAGAAATTTGAGATCCAGTTAAAACTTTCTTTAGTCTTTCACTTTTTTGCTCCTACATAGGTAGCACATGTGAGAGTTCACATGTAGCTGACTCTTGAAAGGAGGGCATCGTCAATTACATTCTCTCCTGTGCCTTTAAATGCTTGATGTCCAAGTTGTACCCTTGCATGGTTAACTCCTTTAGCAGTCTCGCTGAATTCTTGTTACTCATTTTGGTGGAGAAAGTGAGTGGATTGTGGTCAGGTAATAACACAAGTATGTGGGTGTTTTTTTGTTGAGCTCAAGTACACCTCAAAGTTTTGTAAGGCTAGCACCAAGGCTAAACAACTCCTTTTCAAATGGTTGAGGTAATTCCGCTGATGCTTATTGAATTTTTTCGAAAGAGCAATTGGATTCACCCATTTCTTCACCCCTCTTGTGCGATACTAAGCCCGCATCCCACATCCTAGCCTCCCATCAATTTGAACTGAGTTCTGAAAATCAGGTGCTGGCAGAACTGGTGAGCTCATAAGTATGGCCGTAATCTTGTCAACTGCTTCTTTGGCCTGCACCAGAACCAAACAATTTGGTATTCTTCTTGAAAGCCAGATTGGTCATTGGATGACGCAATAAAACAGACAAGTTTAGGACATAGTTCCTATAATTAGCGGGTCCTGCCATACCCCAGAAATCTCATCAGTCTTCTGTTGGTAGGTGATGAAACTTGTCCTAATTTTTTGCCTCACTTTAAACTTTCGGCTTTTATATTGCTTGACCGTTCACTTCCCTTGCACCCACAATGTGAGCCTAAATTGGACTGTGTCACAACAGAAATCACTCTTCACTCTTTGCTAAATTGACAGTTTAATTGGCTTTTGACAATTGTTCAACAATTTGTGCATTTGTTCATCACATGTGGTCGTCCCATGTCCTCCGAGTACAATACCAAATCATCACTAAAAAGCCTTCACAACCACTACAACTACAATCAGCAATCCCCTTGTTTACCAATCTTTGGAACGTAGCAGGAGCATTTTTCAAGACAAAGGGTCATCACCTTGTACCGGTACAATCCATCTGGTGTTACAAAAGCTTGAAATTTCTTTTGCTCTTTCTGTCCGTGGAACTTGCCAGTATCATCCCTTTTTTAATAAATCAAACTTGCTAAAAAATTTGCATGTCCATCTTATAATACCATCATCAATTCCTTGGTATGGGATCGAGTCTGTCTTAGGATTTTACGATTTGGTACCACCCGAAAAATCTTGACACCACGCGGTATGACCCATAAGGTTTCGGTACCATTACACACGGTGACGACCAATCGCTATGACTCGTTCGATTATATTGTGCTTTAACATTAGTCCCTATACCTCTTCTTTCAAGATTTTGGCTTTTTTTCCACAGGGTTTCAACCTATATGGGTGTTGTTTGTAGGATTGTAATCACCCACATCAAATGTCATGATGCACCACATTGTGTTTTGGTTGGAACTCTTTGAAAACAAATGACTAAACTTGTCAATCAATTGGAAAGTTCACTGCTGTTGTTGAACTTGTCCAGGTTGACCTATTTTTTTTCCTTCCAATTGGTGAGGCACATCAGAGTTTGTAATTTGGGTTGACAACCATAGGCATGTCCTCGGCCTGTTTTGGGTTTGTTCAAACACAGGTACATGTACTCCCTTTGTTTACATTATCACCCTTGGTCGAAATTGTCCATGGCAACCTATTTTGAAGTGCTGGTTTCACCCCTGTCAACATACTTTTTCAGCATTTATAATGTGACCACTTTCTTTGTTTCGCCTACCTGTTTTTGACAACATATTTTACATCACTGACCTTGGGATTCAACCTCATACGGGCCACTGTATCTCTGCTTGTGCTATGGATGTCCAAGAATTGAAATAATACCAAACTTTTATCCCCCTTTTCAAACACTCTCTCCCTGGCTTTTTATCATACCACTGTTTCATTTTGACTTGGCTGTCTTGGGAATTGTCCCTAGCAATTTACATGCCCTTGTCAATCTTGACTTAAATCCAGATACATAGTCTAAGATGTTTAATTCACTGTCGTTTGAACCACTTTTCTTGAGAAGTTGTAACGGTCCTCGGACTTGATGTCCAAACACTAATTCAAACGGTCTAAAATCCTAGTGGATTCTTGCACCGCTTTCCCTAAGCCGCAAATAACAGGAGATGAGCTCCCTCATTCCAATCCTTTGGATATTCCCTGAACAAAAGGTTTTCATCATATTCTTGAGAGTTGGTGAAACCTTTCCAGTGCCCTTGGGAACTCGGCATAGGTATGCCGAAGATGTGGTACGTGAAATCCCTAATTCTTCATAACCTGCTGAAAAGTCCGGGACATGAAATTAGAACCTTTATCCTGATTGGATTGACTTGGTAGGGCCTACTAGTGTAAAGAACTTAGTGAGTGCTTTCACAATAGTGCGCGCTTTGATATTTCTCAGTCGAATCGCTTCTGGAAAGCGGGTGGATGTCACACATTATAGCAACAAATATTGGTTTTCCTGACTTGTTTTGGCAAAGGGCCCTACACAATCAATTTATATTCTACTGAAATGCTCCTCAAATGCTGGAATTGGTTATCATTGGAGCTGGTGGGATTTTTCTGATTTGGCTTTCCCCTACCTGGATGTATACATGATTTGCAATATTTCAGTTTACAACAATCTTTTCTGAGTGTGGGCCACCAAAAATGATTCAAAATTCTATCATAGTCTTTACTAATCCCCAAGTGTCCAGCCCTTGGGTTATCATGTGCAAGACTGGTTACCTCTTTCTGATAAATTAGAGGTACAACTATTTGATGTACAACTGGGTACAACTCTCCAGTCATCTTCAGCCGAAATATCTGGATGTCTATACTTCTCATCAAAAACAAAAAAAAAAAACAAAACAAAAAAAAAAAAAAAACCCCCCCCCCCCCCCCCCCAACCCCCCCCCTGCTACTCCACCCCCCCCCCGCCCACCCCCCCCCCCCCCACCCACCTCCCAGTCCCCCCGCGCCCCCCCCTTACCATCCCCACCCCCCCCCCATAACTCCTCCCCCCCCCCCCTCACCCCCCCCCCCCTAACTCCCCTAGACCCCCCCCCCCCCCCCCACCCCCCCCCTCTCTCACTCCCCCCCAACCCACCCCCAGAACCCTCCCCCCCCCCCCCCCCCCCCCCTCCCCCCTCCCCCCCCCCCCGCGCCCCCTACCCACGCCCCATCTCTTTCCCTTCTATTCTTCGGAAAAAGCACAAGAACTTTTTGAGCTTCCTGTTTGGGCAATGACGCTTTCAATAAATTCAGTGAGTTTTGGATCTTTTCTTTGTTCCTTTTCCCTGCAACAACTTTTTTCGTGATCGATCCGAATTGCAATCTCTAACTTCACCTGATACTGAACTGTCATCAAGAATTGAGAAAATTGATCATCCAAATCTAGAAAGATTTCATCTTTTTCTTTTGGTTTCCTTGGGGGTTTGTTTGTCTGTAGTTTTCACTCATCTTCTATCTCTTGTGAGATTTGTTTACTCATAGCCCTTGTAACGGCACCGCAGAAAAAGATTAGTTTCCTCTTCATTTTCATCTTTGACACATGGCTTTTTGTGGACACAATTGGATCTGTTATTCCTTTAAAATCCCGCTAAATCTTTCCCAGTACAAGCATGGACCAAACCGGTGATTGGGCAATTTAGGCCTAACCTCCTACAGTGACTGTTCCAGAAACTAGGTCGATTCAAGTTAATTTGGAATTTGGTGGAGTGGACTTTATTTGAAAACTCCATCCCAACCCCTTAACAGTACATCAGTCGTGTTGATTGATTTTTCTGAAAAGGGTAGTGCAATCTTCCGAAGTAAAGTTGTGAGCACCACCGTTGTGTCACGTCATGATGTAATTGTGTGGGTTAGTTTCCATCATCCGGGGAGCGAGACTGTCCTGGTAGTGACAAAAAGGTTTTGATTCTTCACCACTTTCTCCCACGTGTTTTGACAGTTTGTTTGGGCCTTTATTTTGGTATGCCTTTCTGGTACTATGCATGCATTAGTTTTTCCATGTAATTTTCCAACACTGTGAAACAAGATGCCCTTCTTGTTTTGACAATACTAGTGGCAATTTGGCAACGAATGGTCAGACTTATAGGCCCTCCCCCGAACTCGATTTCCGAGATTTTTCACTAGTTTTTGGTACTCGTATCTGATTTTTGTTTTTCCACCTGTACGTAAAGTGGAGGGGAGGGCTTTATTCTGTATTTATTACATGCTGCCACGGTTTCCTGTGGAAATTTGACTTTGCCGAGGAATATATCAATTTATGCGTGATTGCATAATCATCTGCGATTGTTGCTGCTTTCTCTCTATTGTTTCAATTTTACTAGTCCTCATCAAGGTGAGCCTTGATATCAGCATGTACACATTGTTGAATTCCTCTACTAATCAAAATCATTGTCCAAACTCCTAAATCTTCTTTCACCAATCACCTCCTTAGTCAACCAACGATCAAGCACCTGTTTCTTTAAGTGCGTGCAAATACACATGGTCTGGTTGTTGTTTTGTGTCTTTTTGGTACCCCTAAATTTCTGTCATAAGCCTCAGGTACTAGCTCATCGGCCTTTCAGTATGGCCTGTTTTAACTTAATCATAATGAGCACTTGCCTCAATAGCCATGGTAGAGTACGCTTCACTGGCTTTGCCTACGAGAACACCTCTGAATACAAAGTCCAACTTGGCTTTGGCCATTAATTTGTAGGCATTTTTCTCGAAGTGCATGAAAATTATCAACTTCACTTTCCTGAAATTTGGGTACAAGCCTTATGTGACGGGTACATCCAAACTGACACATATAGATTCACTCTTTTTCTTTGTTTTGCAACTCTAATTTCTTAGTTTCAATTTCTTTCTGCATTTCTATTTCTTGTCTCACCTCAGCTTGTATCTTTTGAGTTTCAATTTCTATTTGCACCTTTTCCCTCTTTCTTGAGATTGAATCTTTTCCTTTTCATTTCTACTCTTCTACTCTTTCCCTTTCTTGTGATTAATTCTCTCTAACTCTAATTCTTTATCTGCTTGGATCTTCATTTGTTCAACTTTTCAATGCAACCCTTCATCTCTCCCATCGGAATGATTTTCTCTGCAAAAGATTGATCCCCAAACTTCATCATCTACCCATGTTTGGATTATCAGGTTATTGATAATTTGCTTCCCATTACTGATTTACCACCTGCTTCAATTAAGTTTGAAATTGCCAAAAGATCTATTTTCCTCATTGGTCAACAATCCCAGCAGGCTTCTTCACAAATTCTTGAGCATTAATCCATTGGATTCAGTTACTGTATAATATGCAATTTGCAACAAATTTAAACAACAAAATTTTCTGTGCTAATAACAAAATTTTCTACGAATTTTGGTCTCCCGGACGAGCCCCCAATTTCTGTTACGAGAACTATACTCCAAGGTCAGAAATAAACCTCCCGTGGTTTCATAAACAAAATTCACAATGACGATTTGGAAGAAATGACTTGACCAAGATGTAAATTAAAGTAATGATTTTATACATAAAATTAATCACGCATATACACCTCAACAATGCACAAAATTATTATCTTATCTTCTTACCTAGTTAAAAATCCAAATTAAACACCAACCTCATATAAATCATACAACAGGTCTTGTTGGTGGCGCACCAGGCCTCTTGTAGAATCAGGTTCCACATAAATCTTGGCGACACAATTCTTGCTGGTACACATTCAACTAGTTTTCGCGAAACGCAAAAGTCCTTTGGGCTAGACCGGCCGATTAATTTGTAAACATTGTAGACTGGAGAAAACTGGAAAGTATAACTGCAGCTTGATGGTATAACATATGTCCATACAGGTAATCAGTTCATTAAAGGTGAATGTCACTGGTACAGAAGCTGCTGGAATTTTAATGTTAACCTGTTGTTTTTTCCAAAGGCACTCAAATTTTGCTGACGATTCTGACAACTTTTCAGAATTAAATACAATTGATTTTTATAAAATCAAATTTATGAAAGTTCTCCACCTTCTGTTTGTGAGGTCTACACTCGATGAAATATCTTGTCAACTGGCAAAGAAGGAATAACTTGCAACACAATTTGTCCTTAGCCAAATTTCCCATGATGCAACAAACACGCGAGAACAAGACGAAACATTTCGTCATCTTTCCAGTTTCGCTAAACATGTTTTAAAGGAAGTCACAATCCTTCCACATCCTGCGCCTGATATGTTTGACATAGCAATTACACCCGTCTATTGTTCATCCAACCGGTGTGGCAATCTTGCTCTATAGTGCACAAAGAACCTCTGTCCACTTCTTGAATGACGATGATAGATCACTGTTATCATATTGTCCTCTATAACTGCGGACGTCTTCTGACATGTTCTTCATGATGTCTTCACACACTAGTCCCTTTAGAACTAGGGTCAAACAGATAAGTCTGCTATGACACACATTGCAAGTTTCAAATTTTCCCAGTTCTTCAACTCATATTTATATGATTAATTTTAACATGGATTTAATACAATACAGAAAATAGATAATATTGGGAGTCTGTCACACCATGTAAAAAAATGACATGAACACAGCCAAATTCATAAGCCACATAGTCAACAAATTCCCACGCAACTTCCAGTAGCCTTCAAGCCACTCACATTGTCATTGGAGACTGGGACGGAACTACATAGATCTAAAAAGCTAATAAAGATGCACAGTCATTATCCAAGTGATACTTAGGGACTTGGGCATTTTGAGTGAAAGAATCAAATGTCATTTCTTGACATCCAAGATCCAGATCACGCGTAACAAGAGTGAGTATTTAACAATATCTCGCAGCTAGTTAGTGCATATACAAAGCTACAGGTAGCAGAATTTTGCACCGCGATCGGCAGCAAAAGCCGGCGATGAAGCATCTTTACAAATGTTAATCTAAGTTCTTAAATGTAATTTATATTAGTCGATTATTCATAAAAACAAACGTGGCAGCATACACTGTATGTGGTTACTTATATTCGCTGGGAAAAGAGGGTAGAAGACTAAGTAAAGGAGTGTAAGTCACGTCATTGAGTGGCCCATCGAACCGGCGATCGACTTAGCGACATCGCCGCAATATGCCCACTTTTACCGGTACCAAAGCCAGAAGGAAAGAGAAGGGTTAAACATGGCGAGACGTAGTAGTTTGAGAGAAGAGGAGAGAGCCTTGGTTAGAGGCAGAGGAGCCTTGGTGACATTAGAGGTGCGCAGGTGTGATGTAGAGGGAATGGAGAGCGTGTATCCTCCTTTTCTAGATTAATTAAATTTATTTTCTTCCAATTTCGCAGTTTAAAATCACTTTGTTACTTAAAAACGAAACATCAGTTTAATTTTTAGGGGATGAATCGTCACGGGGATGAAATTTCTCGGGGATGAATCGTCCCCGGGGATAATGTCCCGGGGATGAAAATGTACGGGGATGAAGTGTCTAGCGTAAACCAACATTTTCCTCCCCGTACAATTTCCTCCCAGCATTTCATCCCCGCGACGATTCTTCCCCGCGACATTTCATCCGTTGAACGATTCATCCCCGATACACTTCATCCCCGTACACTTTTATCCCTGTATATGTACCGGTATACACTTGAATGGAGTCGTTGCATTGTACTTACTGGTATAATTTTAATGGCACTGGGATTATAGCAAAGAGTGATGTGGCGGGTGGTGATGTTTTGTGCTGTGTTATTGAATTGCATGTACTAACTAAGCCTAGTGAAGCGGATGGTGTTGCATGTTGTGTTCCGTTATTGATCGTTCAATAGGACTTGTGGCCTCGGCCGGCTCTGTGTGTGCGTGTGTGTTTTACAGTACAGTAAGCAGCCTGTATAAAACCTCTTGTGGTATGTGGTCTAGGGCGGGATATGTTTGTTATTGAGAGAGCCGGCGCGGGAGCCGACGGGGAGTTGTTTTGTTGTATTTTTTGTCCAGAATTTCCATGCATTCAAAGAATAATGAAAATTCAAAATACGAATATTATACCAAAGCAGAGTATTTAAAAAAAAATTGTTCCATCATAATTACCTTGTGACGTACTCGACTTGGATTTTTTTTTCATTTTACATATAACCCAGTGTTTAAGTTGTCCCATTATTATTTACAGTAAATTGTAGCATTTGTCGTAATTTCCGTTAGTCGTACTATATAGAAGACACCATTTTTTCGCCATTGAATTTCATTCATCTGAAAACAAAAAGTTTTAAATGAAACTTAGGTCATTGTTTCAACCTCAACAATCGGAAGAAAATTAAGGAAGAAACTATAAAATATATTTGTAATGTTGTTAAGAGCAAAATTGTGAAATACACTGAATCCCCTTCTTTTTTCATTTTCTTCCACATTGTTGGATGCAAAAAATCGGTTTTTAATTTTTCCCATGACAAATACACCCCCCCAAAAAAAAGAATAGAAAAGCGAAACTTAGGTTTCAAAAGTCAGAATTGATATTTTAAAAAGATATGCACACATCTTTTTCATTTTGTTGTTTTTTGTGTTTGTTTTGTTTTTATTTTTTTGTTAATTTTATTAGTTGGATATATATATAGTATAACCATCAAAGGTCCGATTTGATGGTTATACAATGCCTTCCTTATTTATATCCTATCTTGGTCTAAGCCGAGCACAAAAATACTGAACGCAAAAAAGAAACTAATATAAGTTTGTGTTTGTGTTCAGATTAGATATAGATGTCTACATAAATAAATTTATAAATATAAATTTATGAATATGAATTTATTAATTGTAAATCAATGTATAAATTGTAAATATATAAGTTTTAATCAATTTTAATGGGTATTAAAGATAATAAGGACACTGAACACAAAAAGAAACTTGTATAATTTTCTTTTTGTGTTCAGTATCTTTTGATATGGTATGTATTTGTCAAGCTGATAATATCACAGATTCTTCTGTCATATTTCTTCAGATTCTTCTATCGTATTTACTTCTAAACTGAAAAAAGGTTATTAGGCTTATAATTGACAGGAGAGAAGAAAGAGGAGCGAAAGTGATAAAAGTTATACTTAAGTTCATTACCACACTCTTTTGTGGACGTATTTTTCTAAATTTTATTTCAAAATCATAACTTTATGCAGTTAAATTATACGAAAAAAGTATAAACGTTTTTGGTAGGTGGTCTACGACCGATCCAGTGCATGTGCAATTTGAGAGAAATTTGTATCCTCAAAAAATCTCCTCCTGTTACTTTAACGGCAGAGCTGGAAATGCTAAGTTAATAGATGAGCGTAGACACGTACATGACGCTATTTCCCGGCTATTTCATATTGGAAGGCCGCTTCCAACAACCGTTGAATTATTATCGGAGATATTAATTATTCTTCGTTTGCAACACATAGACATCTTTGAGCTTATCCATTCACAGTTATAGTTTACCAGCCAGTTACCAATGCAACTGTGTAAAAATCTCGAAATTTTTGGAAAATTGGTGGGCTCTTCAAAAAAATGTGGTATTATTGCTTTAACATCTGGGTATTTGGCTAATTCACTAACAGTGTGATCTAACATAGGCAAGCATTCCAAATATGCAAAAAAAAAAAAGTTGCAGATTCGAAAGAATATCGAACGATTGCAAATGAACGGGAAAGTAGGCCTACTCTATAAATGTAAAAAGAGTGAAAGTCACTCTAAAAGAGCTATCTGAGTAACCCATCCTAATTTAGAGTGAAAAATTCACGCGAAAATCACTCCAAACCGATTGAATTTTTCACTCTGAATTGGGATGGGTCGCGTGACAGCTCTTTCAGAGTGACTTCCACTATTTTTACATTTATAGAGTAGGTCTACTTTTTCCGTTCATTTGCAATCGTTCGATATTAAGTGTAAAGTTTTCATTTCTTGTAATTTAATACCAAGTTTAATAAACGGGAGTAGAATTGACTCCAATTTTAACTTCTTTTTATTTAAAAATTGAGCACCAAATGTATTTATTTTATTTTGTCCTCGGTGCGTTTATGTATATTTACTCCGTGTTTACTTCAGCATTATTTTAATAATTTAGTGTCTCCTTTTTATCGCTGTTTTCATATTTCACCCCAAAATCACTAGGTGCAACAAGAGATTTCACATACGAGATATTCCTTAAAAAATCGAAAGCCTGCTTTTTGCACCGATGTAAGGCTTTCCATCAAAAGCTGAAATGAAAAGTTGAGAATTATTTTTTCGGTAAAATATTATTTGAAATTTCTAATTTCCTATTGAAGCAAATACGGGATTTCAGGCTTTGTTTTCTATTGAAAATATTTCATATTTAAAAGTATACCGAGAATTTCAAGTATCTATGTCTGATCATAAAACATTGCAATTATAGTTAGAAATGGTACTTTTAACTTTAACACAGCCTTTTAAATATTTTGAAAAGCGCGCACGCAAAGTATTTTTATGCATTGGTGCGTAAGTCAATCGCGAGTGACTGAATTGGCATGGACCGAATTGCAGTGGGACCGATTGACCATCCCGAGACCGAACTAACTGGGACCGAACTGGTTTTGGGACCGAATCGAACCTGCACCCGTAGATAAGTGCAATATATAAAGGCTACAGGTCAGAATTTTGGCAAGCAACCGTCGATCCGGGCGGCAAAAGTCCGGCGATAGGAAATCTTTACAATTGTTTAAATCGAGTTTATATTAGCGCTTACTCGGATAAAAAAAACGTTGCAGCATACATTTGTATTTGTATGTCTTAAACTAACTTTGTATCAACTCTGAGAATAATAAACTTATAATTAAAACAGTGTAAGTCACGTCATTGAAAGGCCGATCGAACCAGCGATCGACTAGCGACATCTCGCAATATGCCTACTTTTACAGGTACCCGGCGGTACCCGGGGGGTGGTTAGAAAAATCAAGTGTGGGGGCCGACGTTTCTAGATTATTAAATTTATTTTATTCCTATCTCGCTGGTTTTAAAATCACTTGTTAGTAAAAAACCGAAACAATAACCAATTTTAGGGGATGAAAGCTCCGTAGGGATAATCGTCGCGGGATAATAACGTCCAGGGATGAAAATGTCCCAGGGATGACATTGTACGGGATAAGTGTGTCTTTGCCTCTTGACCAGGGGGTAGGACACGATCTCTCGATTGGCATTGGGGATTTCCAAACGTAATTTGTGGAACTGCACGGTGCATTTACTATGGGGGTCTCGGTCCCAGTGACATTAAAAAATCATCTTTTAAACCTTTGTTCAAAAGATCTTAGTAATATCATGATAAGATCAGAAAAAAACTATTGACTTCAAACATAGCGTCTGGTTAGTGGATTAACCCCGCTGCAAATAGTGTAATTTCCAATAACGTCATTTGATTTTAAATATTCGTGACCAGGCAGGCCTAGTCTTTAGTCAAGTCTGTGTGTAACCATGATATGCGTAAGGCGCCCCTCCTACCGTTAAAGGCCGACTCGAGATTTTTCCGAGAGGGGCGCCCTCAATTTTAACCAATTGTGTTTTTTGCATATCCATAAGCTTTGTCCTATATCTCAACACCCCCGGGGGGGGGCACTTGTATTCAAATGTGGATATGATGCGTGTAACAAGAAACCGCGTAAAAAGGGTGTCTTTTTTCCCAAAAGGCGATGTAACCGCGTACATCGTTTAGGATTGGTGTCAAAAACAGCAAAATATGGAAAAAGGGTATGTTTTTTCTTAACCCTGAAATTTTCATGTTATATCTCATTAAGCAGGGATCAAAATCATCCAAATGTTGTAAATCGGACTTGGAAGTACAGCAAAGCAAAATATAAAGGTAATTTACGATTCAATGCACTGCGTACTTGTTGAGGGTTGTCTAAACAGGTAAAATACTGTGTTTAGGTAGTTTTAGCTTGTTTTTTAGTCGGTGAAAATACGTGTTTAGGGTGCATTTTGAAAGTCCATGTTCACGCATCATATCCACCTTTGAATACAAGTGGCCCCCCGGGACTAAACACTGTGTGAAATAGCTAAGCTCAAATCGAAGTCCTTCATATAGAAAATCACAACTTTGTTATAAATTTCCGGATCCGGAAATTTAGTTATACACAGTATCCTATGTCACTGTATACTACACATAAACGTTCACTGCAAGGAAACGAAAAATCCGATACATCTCAAACTTTGGAATTGGGCATTTTAGGTGACTATCTTTAGTTCTAGTTGACTATTTTCAATAAATACACAAAAAGTTATACAAATGTATTTCAAAAATCTCTGAGTCAGCCTTTAAGTCTTTGAAACAGACTAGCACCCGGAAATTGATGCCGTTTTGAATGTTGCTGTTGCTGTTAGGTTGGCATGTCCTACACCCCCTGCTCTTGACCTAAAAAACAGCTGACCTGTGTGACCTTTGTTAAAAATCGGCTGCTCTGCCTGGCTGGAAGAATGACAAATAATATCAACTTTTCTGTTAAAGCGAGTTGCTATTGGCCTACTACCGGTTTGTGCGGGCGGATCATGGCTTTTTTACAAAAAGATGCAAGGTATCTATCAAATGATTTTGTAATATAAGATCAGAATCTCAGAAATCGGATCGTATCAGCTGCAGCATACATGAATGATCAGGAATTACAGGATGTATGACTGCAGAATTCTGCATATTTATAAATCATGTGGTGGGTAACTTTTATATACGTCATTCATATATTCTTGTTCATTGATTGGTTAAAAGTGGACCACATGATCAAATATAAATATACCATTCTGCAGAAAAAGACTATTTACGGCTCTCAAAAGAACTATTTTCGGCTCTCAAAAGAACTATTTACGGCTCTCAAAAGAACTATTTACGGCTTCCAAAAAAGACTATTTACGGCTTCCAATTTTAGCACAATGTCATCCCTGTGTATCATGATCATCAAAACAAATTGTGCACCGATGATACACGCGAAATGCAGTGAGTGTACGGTAACGGCTTACAAATCACCAAGATTCCATCGGTTTAAGTATCAAGAAATGACATGAAAGTGGGAACACTAAAAAGCAGATTAAAATTATAACAGCCTGTCCATGTTTGATGGTGTTCAGTCTGTAAGTAGGGTGACGTGACGACAACACTGCAATATTGACTGCCGGCATGGGTTATGTTGGTAGGCTAGGGTTCTAATGCTTAGGCTAGGGCTAGGCTTAGGGAGGCTATGCCAGAGGCTAAATCTCAATTTTACCTTATTGTTTATAAAATCTTTTAACCAATCATGAACATGAACTATATGAAGGACGTATATAAAACAATATATCTGCCTTTATTCGAGCCTTCTGTTCAAACTATGGTCCCTCGTTGACTGCAATAGTGGCTATTTATTTTGCTTCGGGGCTGGCGCCCTCAGAAAAAGCACTAATTTCAGTCACCTCGGGTCCATAGTTTTACCAAGAGTCTCTCAATGTCCAGTATTATTTGTATTAAATAGCCAGGTCTCACGGTTTCGTAACGCTATGAATTTTGTGAGAAACGTTCAAATTTTAGACAAGTAAATTGTACAGTTGTATTTAAATTTAATTAAAACATACTATATTCATCAGTGATGGTGAGTTGGTTCTCTTGCTAATCTGCCTTTAAACTGTAATTTGGTGTTTTTGATCGCAAATTAAGTATTTTCTCCCGCCCCCGGCGGCCCATGCCGCCATGGGCCTTACCCAGTCCCTATATTATTAAATATATGAGAGGATGGGGACTGGAACCGAGTCTAGGTAACTTATACTTCTCAAGTTCAAGTGAGGATCATGTAAACGCTGGATATTTTAAGTTAGAGTCACATTTTGGGGCTTCTGTCTGTATTACAGACACTGCAACATTAGATTTCAGCACTTGTCATTGCAGTTTTGCCATCTAATTCTATTTCTAGATTTTTTCAATTTTCAATCTGACATACCTAATTTGTTTCACAATATTCTAACCATTCTTGCCACTGTATTTACAGTTAGAATCAAAACTCCCAAGAATGGGTGGAAGTTTATCAAGTCACCTGGTTGACGGGTCGGATCCAGGATTTCTCACTAGAGGGGGCGTCAAATTTCCCCGGGCCAGTTAGACCGATTTGTTCGAAATTCTGAAAAGGTAGGGCGTACTAACGTCTGCTAGGGTTGTAGGAACAACCAGAACACCCAGCCCCGGGGGGGGGCCACTTCTCAATTACAGGGGGTATCAACCGTGTCCAAGCAATCACAAAACACCCTAAATACGTATTTTCCGAAGTTTTGACTTTGACACCCCTAAACACGTTACAGCAGCGCATTTTTGCATACCCTTAACAAGTAGTTTGTCTTTCTCCTACCCTAAGCCCTCAAGCAATTAATTGATGCTCATTAATGAGACCCCTTATATATAATACGTAAAAACCCAAAACCATATTCTTTTGGACACCAGAGAGGCTTGTCTGAGCTTGGTGTAATTCAGAAAATATCTGGGGAAAGTTAATTTTTCAGCCAGGATATGTATCCGAGGAAAGGTATTTAAAAGGGGAATGCATTTTGAACCAGGGGCGTATCCAACAATTCTCAGGACGGCGGCACGACTAGTCGAAAAAAGTCGACGATATGGCTGCTGAGCGGCCATTGCGCTACATGCAATCTTCACTTCCAAACGCACATTTTCATGCAAATATGATAGAAATAATTTGAAATTTGTAAGTGATTCACTATAGCAAAATATAGGTATGATAAATAGGCTTATAAAAAGTAAAACAGACTTGATGGATTAAAGTGTTACAGAGAATTCATATAGTAAGTGGCGTGGGAGGGGTGCCGCTCTCTCTCGCGCGAAGCGCGAAACCCATGCCAAGCAATGTTTGCTTTCCGAATACATTTTCTCATGCAAATTTGATAAAAAAAACACAATTTGATATTTGTAAGTAGTTAACTTTAAAATGCATATAGGCCAATGATCGACGGTATAAACACTTAAATATAGTTCATGCATGTAAGGTTTTATTTGAACTAATCAAAATTAAAGGTGCAACGAGAGATTTCACATATCAGGTGTCCAGGCCTATAGATCGAAAGTACTGATTTTTTGCTCTAATGTAAAAGCTTTCCATCAAAATTATCACCATCTGAAAGGATCAAGCTGAGAAATGTTTCTTTGGTACAAAAATTGTGAAATTTCTAATTTCATATAGGAGCAAATACGAAATTCAGCCTGTGTTTTACATTGAAATATAAGGAAAACCAAATCGCATTTTTTCTCTCTTTTAAGGCATTTCTGTAGCGAAATAAAAGGCAAGAAATCTATTGAGTGTCTAATCTATATAAAATTACTATTATGACTCAATATTTTGGGTGCCTCAAAATCTCTCGTTGCACTTTTAAATGTATTCATGGAGAGTTCGTAAGCGGCACGGGGTGGGTTGCGGAAACCTTGAGGTATTTAGTTTTCAAGACATTTTTATGGGTCTAAAGGATCCGGTAGAATTCGCATTAGAGAACGTTATTTTCGGCACTTATTTCCGTATTTGCAGCGCAGCGATAAATCGGTATTTTCCATGAAAATTGCCGAATCCGCGCAATTATGCACCCAAATTATGTCCCAAAAGTTATTTTAAGAAAATTATAAACCTAGAATTGACTGACATTTAAATAAATTATGAGTTTTAATTGCTAAAACATTGTCCGTTTCATGGGTAAGTGATATAGGACAATTTTGGTATAGCGAAATAATCAGGCAATCACAAAGGAGTCGTCATTTCTCAATCTCAAACCAATAGTCCTGTACTAAAAATCATGTATGTGGTTTCTTTACCGCGCGTATAGCGCGACAAATTTTGGAAATTGGGGGATTTGAAAGCACAGATTTGAAGGCAAGTACAGACTTCCGGAACACTTTAATTTTTTTTATGCTGAAATGAATATGGACCCTAAATGCGTAAGTCCTCATTTAGAAAATATAACCCTTTTTCTTGATTTTGGGTGATTTTTAGACCCTTTTCACGTTACGTACGTAACGTGCAAAAAAAAAAAAAAAAAAAATATGCACCCAAATTATGTCCCAAAAGTTATTTTAAGAAAATTATAAACCTAGAATTGACTGACATTTAAATAAATTATGAGTTTTAATTGCTAAAACATTGTCCGTTTCATGGGTAAGTGATATAGGACAATTTTGGTATAGCGAAATAATCAGGCAATCACAAAAGGAGTCGTCATTTCTCAATCTCAAACCAATAGTCCTGTACTAAAAATCATGTATGTGGTTTCTTTCAGTGGCGTAACCAGCGGGGGGGCAGGGGGGGCATACTGCCCCCCCGGACAACTAAAATGGGACGGAGAAGCTAAAAAATGGGGACGAAAAGAAGGGGAGAAGAAGGGAAAGAAGAGGGAGAAAGAGAACCTTCTGGAAAAAATATGGGTCTACCCTGCGAGCGAAGCGAGCCGGAAAAAAATGGGGAAACTTCTTGAGTCTTGCCCCTCCGGAGGCTCAGGTCTGGTTACGCGCCTGGTTTCTTTACCGCGCGTATAGCGCGACAAATTTTGGAAATTGGGGGATTTGAAAGCACAGATTTGAAGGCAAGTACAGACTTCCGGAACACTTTAATTTTTTTTATGCTGAAATGAATATGGACCCTAAATGCGTAAGTCCTCATTTAGAAAATATAACCCTTTTTCTTGATTTTGGGTGATTTTTAGACCCTTTTCACGTTACGTACGTAACGTGCCTGATCCTGAAAAAAATACCCTTTTACGTGGATTCTTGGACACGGATGATACCCCCTTGTCTATGAAGACTGATCCCCCCGGGCAGACACCCTGCCGTTGGTGGCGACATTCAGCTCTATTTCAACTTGAGTATATTTTTTTGTGGTGTTGCTAGGTTCAATAAATCTATAAAATTCCACTTAACACCCATATTGGGTGCAATCTGTGTGGAGGTTAGCTTTTGTGCTCTGTTCACTGATCATGCCACCATTGTGTTGACAAATCCTTGTCATTGTATTCCCTGTTCACTCATCCACGCAAAACACACAGCCCAGCTTTCAGTGAGCCCAATGGTTCAGTGCAGTTGCCAGCTGGTGGTCGCAAGGTTTGGAGCTCATCTAGTCCCAATAATTGTGACTACACATTTGACATTTATTTTAACATTGGTCATTATCATATCACTGAATGTGTAGTCACAAAAAGTTATGTGTAATTGGTTAGCCATTTAACAATTCTACTGCACTCACCTCTCCAATCAGTTTCATGTAGCAGATGCAACCAAAACGATGTAAATATCATCAATCCATCAAATAGTATTATCATTACTATCTCTTCTATCCACTTGGTACTTACTTGGTACTTGGTGGTTATCCTCTTGAATACTCCATATAGAAGTCTAACAAAGAGGTTTGGAGAGTGGCTAAATTAATCAAAACATGCTTCTAAATTGGGTCGGGGTCGGCGCATTTATGACATCTTGTATCCAGTTTTAAGACTGAACATGCACGGATGGTAATTGTTTTCAGTTCAGTGATTTTATTCTGCTTTTCTTTACACTTTAACTTTTTGACGGAGTTTGGTGCTGGTCAATTTGACAATCCAATTTCATCAGAATTTCATACTTAGTTATGCCAGCATTCACCCTTGACAAATCTTTTCTTATGATTACTTCTAGACATAGTATAAGTGGTCCTCCAGATAAAATCAGGTAGATTTAATTGATTGGAGGCTTTTTTTTTTATCTAAAATTGTCGGTGGGTTTAAATGGCTAACCAATTACACATACTTTTTGTGGACTACACACACATTCAGTGATATGATGAATGACCAATGTTAAAATAATGTAAATGTGTAGTCCACATTATTGGGACTAGAGCTCATCCTTTGCTTAAAAGAAGCCAGGTAATGACACATTTTTCACTATAAACTTTGTTATTTCTAGTCCTGTTAAAGTAAGCAACCTCTCATACTACACAATTATGATATTCTTTCATAACCAACATCATTTTGAATTTTGGTGATTTAAAAAAAACTTTTCTATTTTTTTCTGATCGTTCCTAGCTAGGTGCCCACAGAGGCTAAATCAAACATCTACATGGTCCCGACGCCCTGTACGCATCATTCTTAGAGATCAGATAGGGCGCCCTGTGCGTAAAAAAGTCAATTTTTTTTATAGATCTAAAAGTCTAAGGTGCACCCGGCGCCGCATGCTGTACACAAAATAGAGGGGGGCGTGCGCCGGGGGCGCCCCCCTCTAAATCCCAATCCCGGCCCCTGGGCGAGAAACTAATATACACATCAAAGTCAATCATCATACTTTTCTGCAATTCAGGCTTGTCCAAATTTTTAATAGGTTGGTCCTACTATCAACTAGGTTAGCACCCAGAGGTCTTGATCAACCTAAAGGGACACAAACTGTTTTGGTACATCCATCCAACAAATCTTTTGTCTGATTTCGGTATTGGTTTTTATTTATAAATGAGCTTTATGCAAATCCACCCCAAATTACCACCCCATTCCAAGTTTTTCAACGATCTTTGAAGTCAGGGTCACTTGAAAAGTTGGATAAAGTGTCATTTTTACAAAAATCTTCTGGGACTACTTATTCTTGTTCTCTGTTTGTTTTTCATTTAGTTGTGTCTTGTAGCAATTTTAAATATAATTGCTAAAATACGTCAGTCTTTTTAATATCCACGTGGTCTTTTATCGTCCTCTGGTCAGTACAAAGTTTTCCTGTACTCATATTTTTTTTTGGACAGTAACTTAGAAAATTGAATTGTTTTTATCTTTTGTATATCCTGTTAATGTGTGCATATTGTAACTTACCACTGGAAGGATTATACCATGAATGAAAATTGGTATGCAATGGAGGTAAAGAACTTCTTGTTTCAGTATGAACCATTTGAAAAAACAACAAATTTTCAAACATGTTTAAAAAAAACGCATCATAATAACCACTGAAAATCAAACATGAGTTCATGGCTACAACATCACATATGCTGTCATTTGGAACAGATTAATTATTTTTTCCTTATTTTTCACAGACGGATTTGGTCTTTAATATCTAATATTTTAGTTAAAGGTGGGTGACCCAATCGGACCTCATCCCCCGCTTACACGAACAAATTGAGATTTTTGGTTTCAGAAAAAAGTGGCATATTTTTTTCTCATCACGCATGAAATTTCCTAACAACCCCCTCAACACACCAACCCCCCTGCAACACCGCCCCACCCCAATACCACCCCGTAACCTGCCTCCCCTTCCCCAACACCCCACAACACGCCCACTGCCCCTCCCAACTCCCGCAACAGCCGCTAGGCCCTCCCAACACCTGCCCACACCCTCACCCCCCTCCCCACCACCCTGCAACACAACTCCCCTCCCCAAAGCACCCCACCCCTATCCCCCGCCAAAACATCCGCAACCCGCCCACCCCGCCCCAACACCCCTCAACACCCCCACCACCCCACGACATAGTAGTCTCATGTTGCCAAAGGAATTTTGACTCTCCGACGTACCGTTTCAGAATACAGCAATTATGCATATTTAATTAGCTCATTTTGCATACCTAAGCCCATATATCACCATACTGTCAAAATTGCAAAAAAGATGTGTCCCCTGATAGACTTTCATGCAGCGCAGGATTTTGAGTATCCGATGTTAACCGTTTCAAAAATAATAGCAATTACGCTGAGTTTTGCATATAATTAGCTCATTGCATACTCAATTTGCCCGCCCAAATAATGCCCAAAATTCTAATCAGGTTGAGAGAACTTCAGCCCACTTCCTTCCACCAAGTTACATCATTATCCGCCTGAATGAACTCCAGATAACTTGCACACAGGGCTTGCAGGAAAACTTTTGTAAATTATGCAATTAGATATACTCTTAATTATCATATTTTATGCCCAAAATCCTATACGGTCGCGAACTCATCAACCCGGCTTCTTTCCACCAAGTGACAAGTATCATTGTCCGCCCTTAACGACACTCCAGATAAACAATCGTATACAATGTGGGTCTCATTTTTATCACAGACAATGGGCCGCTGCTCATTTTATTTATATGTCCCTGTCCGAACTCTTCGGCGGGACAATAAGCAAATCAGTGAAATAGAACAATTTGTGGAGAAAAGGGCAGCCTTTATGAATACAGAGTGGTGCCAAAAAAGGGCAACATTCGGAAAAAAAAAATTTTCACTCAAATCTCACCTCAACTATGTCTGTATGAAGGCTAATTATTCCTTCTCAATCTATAAAGTTATATTTACCCCTTCCTTAGCCACCCCCACCGATACCCCATTCCATTGGGTCCCTAGATCCAGAGACACACTCAGTTGAGCCGCTTTTCACCTGGATATTTGTAATCTTGGTAAGTAGCAAAAATTGGGGTATTGACAAGGCATTGGATTTGGTACATAACTTTCAAAGGAAGTGAGAGTTAACATTTGAATTCAGGATAGTAGAATTGATTGTAAAAAAAGCTGCATTATATCGCAGATTAAAGTTAATGTTGGTTACACATCCGACATTGCTTCAAGATGGTTGGTCCTCATCCTGGTAACCATAGCTAACTCAACCGCCATATTCCACACTGACTAACTTGGTGATTAAAGGCTGACTCTGAATTTCAAAATAAAATTATTTTTTGTGTAGAACTTAAAAAATGACACTAGAAATAAAGATAGCAACCTATAAGGCTCAATTCCAAAAGTTTAGAGATGATCGGATGTTTCGTTTTCATGCGTAACATTTATGTCTAGTATAACAGTTCCATAGGATTACCGGTATAACAAAATTTCCCCGGATCCCCGAATTTTTTTTTTTTAACAAAGTTTGTGATTTTCTATATGAAGGACCTCGATTTGAGCTTAGATAGTTCACACGTGATTATTATATTACAACATTATGTATATTCAAAAAAACCCAAGTTGTTTGAGAAATTAGTGCGTCCCCTCATCGGAAAATCTCTGAGTCACGTCTTTAAGTTGACCCTGCAAATCAGACCCAGAGGCCATGTAAGACAACTATTATTTGTGTTTTCAGCATAGTCACTTACAAACAAGAATTATGTAACAAAAACTGTATTGTGACATATACCTACGATGACATTGAGTGATCTTACATAGAAAAAAGAGGCACCAATGAAAAGCAAATAACAGCAAAACCAAGCAAACATCAACAACAATAATAACAATGGCACTCCAATGCAAATCCGCATGAATACATTACACCATTACACTTGACTGAACCCCATCATACCTTTTAAACACTGTATCACAAAATTGGATCTGGGCTGCAGCATCTGTGCCACATCCAGCAGAGGGATGCACTCTTTGCAATGTGCAGATATATCCAAGTAGAGTGAGGTGGCCTATACTGCAAATATGGTTTTTTTGTCAAAACTGTCCCAACAGTTTCAAACAGCTTTCACTGTGCTCTACCCAGAACATCTTCCACACAAGATTGGGAGTGGCCCTTGCTCTAACGCTTTTAAAATTGATCAGGGAAAAAGTTTATGTAGCTAAGAACCTGTTTCTACTCATATATAGAACTGTATGATGTTTGTCCTTTAGAGTACTTTTTTCTATTCCACCCCCTTAAAAAAAATAAATTCTGAATGTTGCACTTTTTTTGGCACTCTGTATAACACAAAATTTCAAGATTTTAAATAATTTCAGTTGTAAATTGCACACAACTAAGATGATCATATGCTTTTTTGGGGACAATGCTGTACAGAGCACATGATAAAGTGATCTTTTGATCTCTTTTGGTGGTTCTTCTGCTGGGGTACCTTTCCCGTAAGCTCATGCTGGCGGCCTCAATGGTAGGTCACTAAAGAGCCTTATAGGCACGATTGTCTTTGTGTTCCTGGGGTTTTGTGGACTTCCAATAGATTCACTTTCAGAGCCATGATTACCAACTACTACCCCACATCTTAATTCGTATTTGGACTGGAGATGGGGTAGTATTTTAATTATCTTCCATTATGGCAAGACATTTGTAAATGAAGTCATTTCAGTTGTGTGTGTTACGAAATTGACAATCTGAACAATGGAACACCCTTTTCTTCTACGACATTGGTGTAATATTTTGTCTTTTCCAGATGGACTGATAGCACACATAGTTTTTCCAGGGGCACGATAAGACGTTGAGGCAAGATCCGTATACACCGATAGATATTAGTCAACCAATTTAATAATCAATTCATCCATTTGTCTGATGAATGGCTCGTGTACAAGCAACATATGGCACAGGTATGTATATAGTATAAATGTTTATAAGTAGCTATGAGTGCTGCGATAAGAATATTTCCAGGAAGATCCATGGAGATCCGTGGAATGATCCATTTGATGAGATGATACCTGAATGATCACACCTTTCACTGAATGAAAATATTCTTTTCATTGCACAAATATAAAAACATAAACATTCATTACTTATTGTTATATTGCTTGAAAAAAAGTACACAAAGGACTGAAAGGAGTGAGCTTAGCTTAGCCTAACATAGATTGCTGCCATTGTTCTGTCTTGTACTTTGGTTGGCTTGTGCCTTAACATTGACAAAATGTCCTCCTTCTGGTAGAAGTGGATGGTCAAGTCATGGGGAAAGACATTTAAAAAAAAAAAAAAAAAAAAATATCCTAATCTGAACAAAAGGACCTTATAGTTTGTATCAATTCCAAAAGATTGTTTGAAAATTCCCGAAAATTTCCTAAAATTCCCATAAATTCCCGTTAATTCCCAAAATTTCCATGGAAATTTTCCGCTCTGAAAATTCCCGGGAATTTTGCAACCCTAATCCATTTGATGAGATGATACCTGAATGATCACACCTTTCACTGAATGAAAATATTCTTTTCATTGCACAAATATAAAAACATAAACATTCATTACTTATTGTTATATTGCTTGAAAAAAAGTACACAAAGGACTGAAAGGAGTGAGCTTAGCTTAGCCTAACATAGATTGCTGCCATTGTTCTGTCTTGTACTTTGGTTGGCTTGTGCCTTAACATTGACAAAATGTCCTCCTTCTGGTAGAAGTGGATGGTCAAGTCATGGGGAAAGACATTTTTAACTCACCATTTACAAACAAAAGGGCCCTCAATGTGTAGTAAGTTAATTATAAGGGGGTGATTTAGTATTAGTGAGCCATGTTCAGAAAATGCAACTGAAAATGAATGATTGAGATGATTAAGGATAAATGTTGTTATTTGAGCATGTGATTTTTTTTTTACCAAAGCAGTTTAGATGGATTATTGAAAATGTTTATGTTATGTTTATCAGTGCAGTGATGTCATCCTGGGGATTTCATTGAAGGTATCGTCAATTTAGCAGCTTTATTTGTTAATGGATGGATTGTTAAGGCAGAGTTTTTGCATCACTGTAATGTTATTCAACACTTGTCTGGAATGTTGGCCATGAAATGAAAGAGGCATGGAACGGAACAAATGGATGAAACAATATACATGCATGACACCACCCTCGAATTTTAATTTGTTGAGATGGTATAATTTTTACTAAAAGACTCTCAAAGTGAATGGGAGGGACAAAATTCCCTATGGATCCAGTATCTATATATTAATACTGGTGGTCTGTCTGTGTGTCTGTCTGTCTGACCGCGTCTATTTTCTCGGAGACAGAGGGTCGCACATTCCTGAAACTTTGTGGGTGGGTGCCCTGACCGTCCGAAGACCGAGTTTGTATTGGTTAGTGGATCAAAGGTCTTTGGGGGGTCATTCAAAGTCTTAAGAAGGTCAAATGGGGTAACATTGGTGTATGTATGGACATGAAACTTGGAGGGTGGGGTTAATTGTGGATGCCAAAAATCTTAAAGGTCATGACATGGTCATTAGGGGTCATTCAAGGTCAAATGGGGTAACATTGGTGTATCCAGACGAAACTTGGTGGGCGGGGTTGATTGTTGATGCCGAAAAATTTTAAAGGTCATGACAAGGTCATCATGGGTCATTCAAGGTCAATGGACGCAAACCCCGGGGACCTCCTAGTTGTTATATGAATACCCATCCTCACTGGTTTTCTGTAATATTTTGATTTTCTCTATCTATATTTGAATTTATTTCCATATGTCTTGCTTGTAAAATTATTCTGGATTTATATGCTGTGTTAGCAGGCTAGCAGCTAACCTTTCCCTGTGCCACAGTGTGCAACTTGTGCCCTGAACACTTTAGGGGATATGTCATGTATTAAAAGAAATAATTATGTTGTCACAATATGTTCAATTTCAGCTTAAAATTCCAGTTAAAGGTAGCAGACAGAAAGGACTTTTGGTCATGTGGGCTACTCGATCTCAACCTCATGTTCAAGAGTAAGTTAGTTACAGCAGTACTTTCAATTCCCTCTGGTTAGCAGATCTAAATTAACACTGTGAGGCTTTTAAAAATATCTTGTGGTTTTTATACTTCAAACATTAAAATGTAGGGCATTTTAGTGTATAAGCCACTGCATCCTTTCACAATAGTATAAGCTGCAGCCAGGGCTTGAAATAAGGATTTCAGATCCCGGAGCAATTTTTTGGTGTTTTTAACATTTATTGCCCCTGGTCTATACAAATGTACACAGTTTTGTTTCAGAACCAGGGGCATTTTGCCTTTTAGCAGGGGTAATTTGCCCCTTGCCCCTGCTTATTTCAAGCCTTGGCTGCAGCTAATATTCTGAAAATAACGCAAGTTAGTCTATCCAAATTGACCCTTGCGTGAAAGTTTTTGTATCAGTCTTAAAGGCACTATCAGTGATTTGCTAAATCAGAAAATTGAAAAAAAACCAAAATCAGATTTGTGCATATCTGTAACAAGTGCAGGTACCCGAACATATCCTGCAAATGATAAGGCCAGAAGCAACGTAATGAGGACAAATCGGATATATTAGTCATTTCTGGCTGTACGGACACTTACTACAACATGGAACTGAATGGAAAGCCATATCTTTGAACACTGCAGTTTCCTTCATTTTCTGTCAATTCTTCAAAACAAAAAGTAACTTATGATATATTATACAGACTTATCCTTTACATTTAAGGTATTCCTGCAAATTTTAAATGTTTGACTCTTTTGGATAAATCACTGATAGTGTCTTTAACTGTTTAACTGGTCAGATAAGAGCATCATTCCAAGGTGCATCGAATGTCTCAATTGATTCAACACGGGGAATTTCAATGATGGTCAGTTTAATGTGTGTGGCATTGAGTGACTCTCTGGCTCTGCTGAACATTTGTTATTTACTGAACATGTTGAATGAATAGCATTTTGACCGACATTTCAACCCCACTTTTTCAAACTTAGAATATTGTAACGTTTTGTGAGACGCATTATTCATTAAAATTCTGCATTACATTACACACCTGCTTTATTTGTTAGCAATATGGACACTCATCAACCCAGTGATATATATTAACCAAAACTTAGCAGTGTAATAAAAAAAATCTTAAAGGCCGGACCACAATAGCTACTAAAGTACACTAATCCTTGAGGTTTTCTTTTCCTTTCCTTTCAGTTGGACTGTTACAAAGTTGCATTTGCTCACAAAAGATGAACCACCATTGTATATCTATGATCCAGAGCATGGAACAGAGTTTCACACCGAATAACCTGATGAGTTCCAATAACATACTCGATTGAACTCAATTAGGAACAGCTAATAGTTGCATGATACTTTTAAGTATTAAGAAATTATCTTAAAAGGTAATTTCTGGAAGCAATACAAACTAGAAAGCTGCCAGGTTCCAGCAAACTTATTTCACCCTTCTGTGAACTTTCCAAAGGTTGCTACAAGGTCATATAAGGTCCACTGCAACTTTTCAGGTAACCGCAATTAAAATAAGATTGACCCATTGAGCCATGTTAGGAGCGTTCGTATCATGGATGTATATACATGCAGCCCCGGATCCGCTTACTCGGTTGTATAAATCTTGACACCACCACAAGCCATTACCAATGACTTGTAGATACGCTAAAAGAAGATTGTGACACAGACTACATACATCTATGGTCAATCTGGGAAACTGGTTTACTACCTAACCTGTACATGCTGCATGAGCTTGCATGGGGCTATCACGCCGATGCACTTGTGGTACTCACTTGACAATTCTCCAATGGACATAAGCCGAGTCTTTGACGATGATGATCACGACCGATTTTGTGTCAACAACTGGAGTACAAGTTATACAGTTTGCTTTTGTAGCTTGTCTGGTCACTTCCATATTTGTTATGCTTTATCTGGAAATGATGGATTTCTTGATGCGGGCATAAATGTTATGACATCACTGCACAGAGGTGGAGACACAGACTATAGCTATAATCTTGTAGCCAGGACACTTGGCGTTCAGTATCATATTAATGACGACTATTGGCTGTGCATAACTTTTGATCCTTGCAATCATGACTTCATAAAATATCTTGATGCATCATTGCCATTAAATCAAATTAATATACACCTTGGATAAACATTTCAGAAAATTCAGAAGTACTTTTACAATATTATATGATGGATATAGAAGGACAGTTATTCAAGGGTGTAGTTCCACAAGTCAAGGAGGTATATGCAGTTTTACCAACAATGGGGAATATCAACCATTTCAATTACTTACCATTAGCATCTTGCAGAATTGGCCATGTGCAGGGTTAAGGCTAGCCAAAATTGAGTGCCACCTAAAATGATAATCATGTTGGGTATTCCATATTATGTCCCTAACGTCGGCATAAATTATTACTTCCTTTGCCTTTCCGATGAATTTGTAAGTTTTTTAGACTACGAATCCCCAGTCCGTTCAATACTTCTACTGCACTGCACTGCACTGAGGTCATTTTGTACACAAAATTTAGTGGTGTGATTCTTGAAGGGTATGGCAAGCTCAATGTGCAATAATTTAATAAATTTTCCTAAGCCTGTTGTGCAATATTTCATCTAAGTCAAAAAGTCACGTTTTTGAGTCATTGCCCATTGAGCTTGTGATGAAGGAGTCAGTGATACACAAGGTCAAACCCAACTCCATTTTTTGGGAAAATGAAAGGTTAGAATTGATATCAAAATTAACAGAACTAGAATTTGCTTTCGCACTCGCTCTAAATCAAGGAATATAAATTGTGGGCCTCCTTGTTATTTCACAGTACCTCTTTCTACCTCTACCACCATAACATAACTGCCAACATTGAGAAATCAGAATGCATGTGTTGGGAACACCTCATCACAAATGCATGTGTTGGGAACACCTCATCACAAAAATATGGGTTGTGTTTATTTGTGGCCTGCCAGTGGAGTACACAGGGGAAAATCCTCTATTAAAAGTTATCGAGTTTGTGTTTTTTGCCCTTGTTTGAAATCAGAATATTCTTATTTTTTGCAACTTAGCAAGTTCAAAATAGGGATGATTCCTATAAAACAGAAGGTTGGCAGGTATGCTACCCACAAACTAAATGGCACAACATATGGAACAAATGAGCTCATCGACAGTTTGCATAGTTAATTAGAGAGTTAATGGATGAATATTTTTAGCTTCGAGTGCATTGGCCAAAAATCAATGCACGCGCGCTCAGTTTGACGACGAATAATGGCACAAGCCCCGCAGGGCGCGTGCCATTATGATCGGGTCAAAAACTGACGCAAGTGCATTGATTTTTGCCACTGCATGAGAAACTAAAAAATAACAGACATTACCCTAATTCATAAACGTGATTACGATAGACAGTTTTACAAGAAAAATCTGAGTATGTCATGAAATCCAATGCAGCAATGCTTTCTAACGAAAAGATGCACATACCCGCTCATAAAATGAATCAATCCAACGTCGCGCGTAAACGTTCTGAGGCCTCCGCGTACGCTCATTAACATGTGCACCGTATGTGTTGCAAGGACAAAATTCAATGCATGTTTTTGTCCAATCATATTTCCTCTCTCATAATAAACATTTATGAATACTTATTATGTGCACCACTTGTGTTTGCATTCTGGTCAAGGTTCACTTTTGTGAAATTGTTGATGTGAGTCATGTCAATCATACAACGTACACACGGATGCCAAGTGTGCCCTTTCAGGGGAGTTTCCATAACCTGACCCATCTGACACTTTTTTCTGACACTTATGAATTCGGAATAAACATGTGCTTTATTCCGTGAAGGGTTTTTGAATTCATAAGTGTGTCAGAAAGAAGTGTCAGATTATAGTAGATTCAACCCATCGTGTCACCGCAGGAAAAGTTTTGGACAGCGTCGATTAGTTGGGAGAGGAGGCATAATGTGGTGTTGGCTCGATGCTTCTCTGCGCTTCCTAAACGACCTAATATAATCTGCGCACCTTTCACGTATACAGAAGGAGTACAAAGACTTTTGTGTTCCCTCGTATCCAAAACACGGGCACTCAAGCCTCAAAAGTGAGTAACGTTCAACGCACCTGTTACATTGAATACCGTTAAAGCAAATACGATTAGTCAGAATGTTTGAGAGTTAATGTTGCTGTATGCAAAGCACATAATTGATTTTTTCTCTGCTAACGGGCTACATGTCTCAATAGATTATGCGTGGAATTTTAATTTCCATCCAATGCACATCCCCTCATTCAATGCCAATACCTTCGGAAAAGTACTAGAGGTGACACGATGGGATGAATCTGCTATAGTCAGGTTACATAACGAGGCTATTAGCGATCGGACCATGGACCTTTAATTACATACCAATTAAGTTGTTAGCCATTGAAAAACAGACTCAAGGCTGATAGAGGGTCCTTCCAGCACACACACCTATTTGCAGTTGCGTATAGTTCAGCATGAATACTTTAGGCAATTTAATGCGCCTATTTTTTTTGGCAGAGCACTGGTGCCTGGCACCAGCCAATTCACCGGGCGCCCTGTAGGTGTTTGGCTTAAAACTATGCCGTAGGCCCACAGGCTAGCTCTTTGGTTCACTTAGTGGAAAATGTTGGTACGATTTTAATTTTCATTTAAGCTCCAGCGCATGTGCGTACCATTGTAAAATCATGGTATAAGCCTATAAGGATCACAAATATAGTGTACAAAGCCAGCCTGCATGCATGCAAATGCACAAATTGTTTGCTTCTTTTTAATCAATTAAGCCAAGTTTCATGCATACAGTTTCCAACCTTCCAAAAACTTGGTAGTGCAATTATGTTATATTCTGTCATTTATTCTTATATAGTATTCCATTTTTAATCCTTGGGAACTAACAGCTACTCAAGTCGCCGATCAAAATTACTGCTTCAGAAAGGTAAAAAATGTTCATTTTCCTGGGCACATTCAGAATTAGCATGAACAATGCATTCATAAATGAGTCGAAAACAAGCCTATAGTCCTTGTTGGTGTTTTAGATGGCTTTCCAAATCACCTGCAAACATTTGGAAGGCCACCTCTAAAGCCACTGACTTGTGTTACAACGTATACAGAACTGGCCAGGGCCCAAAGGGTTACGGATAGAAATTACTGGCGTAGATAATAAAGCTGTGATATCGTAAATTTATTATATTTGCTGTTTGGCACTAGTTTCAGTGCATAGGTATGCAAACACTGCTGCGTCCACAAGTTAACCAAAACACTTTAAAATTAAAAAAGGTGTATTTTTTGGTACAATATGCAAGATTTCTTGAAAATCAGGTTGGTGACGCCCCTTTTTTTTATTGATGTGCCTTAAAGAGACATAAGGACATTTCCAGAAAGAAGCACATAAATTTGTTTAACCCCATTTTTTGCATATTTGGAATGCTTACCACTGTATTAGATTACACCTGAAGTGAATAAGCAGAATACACCATCTTACTGTAACTAATAAGATAATTCAGTATTTTCTGTTGTGCATGGTTTTCTATAGGGATGATTACATTACAAGGAAATTTTTGAACACGTCATAGGTGACAATTTTCAGATTTTTCATTTATACCAATGAAAATACCATATATTCGAAATAAAGAAAATCTGGCATTTAGCTTTACATTCCTCTAATCACCCAAGTGCTCAGCAATACATCATGTGGGAGGTGTTCAAAATGGAGTTAGTCTGTGCGTCTCTCCCTTTGAAAAAAAGCAGATGTACTGATTTCTTACATATTTGATGTTGGGAATGGAGAGGCTATGTGAGAACACTGAATTCACTTCAAATAAAAATAAACCTGGACTTCACAGAACAGTATCAATTTCTTTCTTTGTTTATTGCAGTCACTCTGGTAACCACAGTGTACAATTTTGAATAATTGTTCAACATAATGCAATAAACCACATTAAAACAATATTACCACATTTCATGTGGTTTGTATCAATTTCCTTAATCCAATTAAAGACAAATATATGACAGGGTAGTAAAATAATATTTTTAACAGATCTGTCTGATATATAATATCTAGTTAACATTCTTGAGAACACTTCACTACCAATGCAGCTTTCTTCAAACACCTGCTAAAGTGGTCATCCACAAGGCATGACCACTTTATCTCTCGGATTCCATACAATTATATCAACTTGCCACCACATTCATTCTATTAATCATATTGGGTGAAATGAGTTGATAACTCCATACGATTTTGAGTTCTCAATACCATCAGAGGGTGTTTTGAATCAATCCCATGATGCACAGCAATGTGCCTATACCGTACTGTACTAAACACATGTCAGTACTTAGGGATAAAAAGTGTTCCAAAAGTTTAAGAACCACAAGACTTTTCATAATCATGCAAAAAATTCCCTAAGTACTAACGCTTTGTGGGCTAAAATGAGCGTTAAAGTCAGGGGTTTTAGTGATCACAATGACTATTGAGGTGAAACTTCCCAAAACTGGTGCATTGTGGGATTGACTCAAAACACCCTCTACAATACCATATAGGATGAGGAGTTCCTTTTTAAATGCAGCAATCTCATAAAAAGTCCTCAGTGTCAAATGTGATATGATAAACAAATTGTACACATTGCTGCTTGCTCATTTGATGGCCAGTTTTATTTGGTCAAGTGAGTGCAAGAAGGTCGTAAGTACAATAGCTGCTATTTGTCAGAATTCCCATCCAATATGCTATTATGCCAAGTCCTTGGTCAGTGACTCTTGAAATGGTTCTTACAATCAATCGTCGCCTGAAGATTTCAAGAGCCACCGACTCAAAGAAAGATGATACACTGAATGCAATCCTAATACGTGGCAACACACAGATGCATCACATGGCAGCTATTGTACTTACGACTTCCTTGCAATCGCATGAGGATTTGTTTATACTTGACTTCACCACAGTCCAAAAGTTTGTTAACCTTCCAGGG
This sequence comes from Ophioderma brevispina, assembly GCA_023653785.1. NCBI lineage: Eukaryota > Metazoa > Echinodermata > Ophiuroidea > Amphilepidida > Ophiodermatidae > Ophioderma > Ophioderma brevispina. The sequence continues at coordinate 20,254 of JAMKCH010002086.1, read as the reverse complement.
TCTATACTTCGTCCGGCCTGAACTAAAGAGTGACGTCGTATTGCGCACACCGACTTTGTACGCACGCGATTACGGCTGCGGCTTACTGCGATTCACACATTTAGGACTGCGTGAAAGCTATGACGTCACTCCTTAGTTCAGGCCGGACGGAGTATACCACCTTTTCTTAACTCCCTTTACAGTTCTACCGCCAATTATCTCCGATAAGTTATATCATAGTATATCATGTAATAGCCAAAGTACACAAAGTAGGGTCATTCCTCCATATAATGCTGTGTGAACCGTGTCTAGTGTGAAGACTTCATCGAGTACATGCCAGAATAAAGGTCTACAATCCCTCATTGAGCTTGAAGTCTTCACACTTGACTATACTTTGTCCAACCTGAAGTATGAAGTGATGATGCACATGTATACCCAATACCGCCTTTCAGTTGCAATGCGCATGCATGGTTTGACTATGCGGGCGCTGTAAGTCTGTGCAATATATACGCCCGCGTTGTTACTTTGTACTTTGGGCTGGACAGAGTTAGTTCTGTAACAATTTTACAGGGAGAAATACCCCAAATGGACCTGTATGCAACCGTTAAGCTTTTCTCACCATGTCTCTGATTGGTTATTAATAGGGTTATACAATGTAATTGGCCAATCAAGTTGGTTAAAAAAAAGTAATGACACAAGTGACACTGACGTACTGTTGTACATTACATTGGTTGTTTACATCAAATTACTGAGAGCAAAATAGCATTTACATGAGTTGTTTCCTTCTCAATGTGCAATATTTAAATGTTGCAACCAGGGTCATTATCACATGCAATATTATCTCGTGCATAGATTCTTGTCACTTGATTTTCTATGACATGGTATTATGATAAAAATATGGTATAATGATGTATTTCATTGGTCGATCACATGAACAAATATTTTGAATTGCCATTAAGCATTTTTAGTACAAGTTGCACCACTGAATACCAGGGCTGTTACTCTTGCTGACAGTAGTATTTTGTGTTTTAATGTTCCTTCATGAAGTGCCCTGGCTGACCAACTCAACTTGAAAGGACACCCCCTTTTTTTGGCTGCTTGAGCCTTGATTGCACAATGTAGTAAACGTTTTGCTCCTATGTGATCTAGAGATATGCATACTATTTTCGGTAGACGTTTCATATAGAAGTCCCACTGATGCAAATGAGGCATTACAATTGATTCCGTCATGCGCTGTATGACGTTGTGCAGTAGCGCTTGACGGAATGAATGGAAATACCTCATTTGCATCCATGGGACTTCTATATGAAACGTCTACCCTATTTTCAATCAACCTTAGTCTTTCCCAAATAGTAAACCTATATTCTCTGAATCATATTGGGGCAATAGTTTGCATCATATTCGTCATGGTTCAAATAACCTCCCTTAGCAACAAAATTAATGACCAAGCACCAGTGGCGTAGCCAGGTGGGGAAAAAGGGGGGCAGAGTGCCCCCTCTGAAAAAAATCTTGAGGGGAAATAAAACATGGATATTCATGTTAAATTAGCCGCTTTTCGGATTCTTTGGACCTGCGACCGGGAAATTTTTGCTTGTGATCGGGACATTTGTTGCACCTACCGGAAAATTGCCCCCTCAGAACCACCGGGCTGGCTACGCGCCTGCCAAGGCACTTCATTTATACACTAATGATCTCTAAGAGAATTGGTTTGGGCCAGATTCTGTAAAAAATTACAAAATTTGTGCATTAAGGGTACCTTTTGTGAAATCATTACTAGAATCGATGAATGTATAAGGACTGTTTAAGCCAATAGCGACTTGGTGATTGTTGACTACTATTAGTAAGGCTTTTGATTAAGTGAGGGAGAAAAATTAAGGTATAAAATCAATGGCTATATTCTTAAGCATGCCTCTTATGGAAAATATTTTGCATATTATACTTCATTAAATTTGAGCTAAATTGGTTAACCCTTTACCGTGACCCGTGCTAGGCAATTTCCTGGGCCTCGCACACCAAGGACTTTAGCGATACAGATTGGCAAACTTGTGTAGGCAGACCAGCTGATATCAGGTTGCAGTTTCATTGAAAAACAACCTCGAGGCGAGACATGTCTACAAATCTAGAGCAAGCTCCAGCCAGAATTGCTGTCTTGCTAGCTTTCAGCAATGGTTCACCTTCACTGTGCTAAAAAAATGGAACCGCTGAAGCGAATCTGGGCTAGATGTCCGGGCTAAGAGTTGAACATCTCTCACAAGATTTGAAATAGTTTCACTATTTTGATGAAGATGTGTGCAAGGTGCTCTTTACGTCTGTAAATCGTACCTCCAAGCCGTAAATAGTAGCTGGCTTGTGATATTGTGCATGCGCATAATGCAGCGGAGGGTACTATTTACAGACGTAAATAGTACTTGAAGTTCTGAACCTCGCTTTTGTCTACATGCAACTTTGCATTGAGTATTGAAAGACGAAAATTATGTTAATTTATTAATGATGTATATAAAACAATTTATTCAAGCCTCTGGCTTAAACTATATGGTCCCTCGGTGACATCACTAAAGGCCTAATATTTCTCAGTTAAATAGGTGGCCTACTTGTTGTCATCTCAGGCTTTTAGTTTTAACCAGAGGCTCTCATGGCAGTATATATTTGTAAACTATATCCTTACAATTCAATAGCTATCATGTTGAGTCAGGTGATTTTAACATTCACGATTATGTCGTTTCGCATTTCACAATCCTTAGCTATTAAAGTGAGGAGTCATTTCTGATCTTTAACTGAATGCTCTATTTCATTTACAGAAATTCTTAGTAATTGTATCAAAAATACCCAGGCAAAAATACTTTCAATTTGGAGACCTCTATCAAGATTGACACTACCAGCTATACATTGTCATATTGTTTGCATGCAAATAAATGCATGAACATTGCAAATTAACAGATGGTTTGAAAAGTGTACTTTCACCGTGAATGTGTATTTAATGCCACTCTTGTAATAGCAGTTTATACAGACTCACTCTGAACCACAAATTTGTACAGAATATTAATTTGCTTTTATGGTTTCTGCCAGTTTGCATCCAAATCAAATTTCTGCTAGTTCACATACAAATCAGAACCAAATGCCATCAAGTGACCTTTACATATCCACCTTTACAAGTGGCAGCGCTAGGGGGCACATTTTCCCCTTTTTTTCTTGGTGCCCAAAAATTTTACTTTGCGCCCCCCCCCCCCCAAAAGAAAAATTCACTTCCCCTGTTTGCCCCCTCCCCCAGAAAAAAGGTCTGGCGCCACCACTGGCATTTACATATAATCCTACTCGTATATAACAAGACAGAACTATCAACATAAATATTTTTCAATTTAGGCATGTAAGGGTAACCATTTGCAGAGGGGTTGCAGTGTTCTTAGTTTTAGGAAAAGGCCACATTAAATTATTACACTCAGCCCAACTTATTTCCAAGATAGAGAACTCTGGTTAAATAAGTCCAACCTATATCAGTTGTATTGTTTCTCTCTTCCTCCCAGGCTAAACATACTTTTTCATTCACTCCATTTTCCCCTCTTCACTGAAAGCTATACCTTGATTACCACCAAATAGGTGGGAATTATGTACTTGAGCGCTTGCACAGAATCGCGCGCGCCACGCATAATATACACACTGTGTCTCTTGCGTGGTCTTGCAGCTATATTATTCCATATCAGTTCGCACTGTTATGAGGCCAGACTATTTGGTAGTAATCAAAGTATAACAGTTTCCCATCTTGCGCAACACTGACTGTTATAGCTTTAAATCTGCACCAGTTCTTTTTCCCCTTAATATGATCCCAACAAAACAAGAAATGATACAAACTACTTTAATTAAAACAGAATAACAAGTGTATTCCAAGTTAAAATGGAGATGGTCAAGATGGCGTCTATATGACCATGAGTGCTTATCTCATGAACTTTAAAGGAGAACCCGTACAACGAATAATATTATACAATATACTCTGTAAAATAATTATTGACCACATATCGAGTGGTTTCATCGAAAAACAGAATTATATTAACCATAACAATGCATTAAAACCATCTAGTCTGACTATGTGCTATTTTTGTTAAATTCCGTGCTATTTAAAATTTGTGCTATTGTATAACATGTCGGCACGTTTGCGTCACACATGCCATAGTAAATACACATGAAAGCGTCACGTGTGAAGGTGTATGACACTACTGTGTCGTCGGTATCGCATAACACATATACATATCCCATATACACTAGCGCGAAATTCAAATAATGCATGGTCAGACAAAATGTTTATTTTTATGGTTAGTATAATTCTGTTTTTCCATGAACCACTCGATATGTGTTCAATAATTATTTTTATAATGTATATTGTATAAGTTATTCTTAGTACGGTTCTCCTTTAAAGACAATAACCACTCGATACATCCCAAAATAATTTTCACTCCTGATAGTCTCTTTAGACAGGTTTTGAGGATACCACTACTTTGGCAGAAATCCAAGAACTGCAAAGTTTGAGGGGAAATGCCGTTTTGGCATTCATGGTTACAAAGATTGCACTATATAGCTTCACAGAGCATAATTCATTGCATGGCACATCGCAACTACTCGCAAAAAGATGCACCAATGGCATAATAACAGAAATTGACATATTCCAACCTTATTTTTTATTTTGGTTTGTTTTCCTGTACAAATGAATACCAAACCTAATTTTGGATTTTGAAAAAAAAAAATTCTCAATCTGTCCAATTAAAAATAATAATAGTGTAAAATTATGCATGAAATTAACATTCCTGAACATGTTTTAACATAAAATTATAAGGCAAACTATGCACAGTACAGTCTTTAGTGTTGATAATAAATGAATGTTAAAAAATGCTAACTATAATCTGTACAGGAGTTTATTTTCTCCTTTTTGCGGGGTTTTGCCGTTGCTAACGTGTGTGCTGCATTGTACTCACTCACATACGCGCCTGTTTGGTCGTTACACTCGCCCGTGATTGGTTGATTTAAAGTTAGTTGTTGTTCAACTTGTTGCTATGCTGAAGCGTGAATTGGCTTGTGTACGGTCGTGACTTAGACGTGCCATTGAGAGAAAATAAACATCTGGATACAGTATACCAACCCAAATTATTCCCATCTATTATGTCAATCTAACCATTTTTTTAGGTCTAGTAAACATTGTCTTTTTTCTCATCACACCAGCACATACAAATCTTTTACAAGGAAACAAACATCTCTGTCTGGGCAATAAATTTGCAAAATTGCCCTTTGTGGCCATTTCACAAGTAATCTTGAACATTTACTGCAAAAATCTCCCAAAATTGGTCCTGTGAAGGCTGCAAGGTCACAAAAATCAATATTCTTGCTTTTAGAGAAGCAAATTCACTACCAGTTGTAGAGTTCAAAGATCTACAGAAGAGATGTTGGCAACACCTGCCTCGCACAGAAGAGAATGGCCAATTTCTGAGCCCTCTTTGACAAACTTTAAGGCATGCATTATTCAGCCCTTATATGGCAAAGGATGCATCACATATTAAGTTCCCATCATCATACTTCCCTATGCTATTCATGTGGGAAACGTAACTTGTAAAGTTATAAAATGAAGGATACTTCTTTGGCTTTGTAGTGGTAGTTACAATTTGGGAGATATTCTCTTTAAATTCCTGTAATGGTTACAACCTTTTCCCCATGAGAATCATGGGAAAGAAGTTCACAAAACTTAGGTAAAAGAAAGTATAACTTTGGTAAGTCAAATATACAATACATCATTTTGCCATAGAAGGGTCACATTGCTCATTTCTTGAGCATCGTGGAGGAAACAACATGTGCCTGTTCACCACTACATGCATTAGTGCAGGCCTATGGCTATTGCGATACAATGTAACAAAAGCTGCTTTTGGTGATAATTCCACTGAACAATGTTCACAGAATGTAAATTGAACACCAATTCCTTAACAAAAACCATGTAAAATAGTAACAGCTGACTGCAGTCTTCTTAAAAATAGTTCCAACATTACAAATTGTGCCTGGGTGGTAATCAATGTCACGAGACAACAATGGTTCCCAGTGTCTAGTCTATCACCACCTATTGACCAAAGATGCATGTGCAGGCACTATAGTGGCTGGAATTCTCGGACAGAATCGAACATATGCCAGTGTGAAGTGTGTTAACTAGCAGGGACAGCACAAGCGCAATTGGTCAAAGTACGCGCCGAATCACTGCGTAGCTGGCGGCGCTTACACTGGGTGTGCATGCAGACTGTACGAGAAATAAATCCAACAACTATAATTGGTTAGCAGAGTTCAAACACCTCAAAGTATCAATTTGAATTGCAAGTTGTCATATGCCTGTGTGTTGAACCACAACTACCCCAATTAGCAGACATGTGCATTAAATTTTCATATATGCAATAACAAACTTTCAAATTCTCACTTACAATGGTAAGTGAAGGTCCAACTCCTGAAATTATGCACACCCATAGTTACTAGTTTCACCATGCTAAAAAAACTGCCTTTTGGTTTCTAGCCTATCTCCAGAGGGAAGGAAGTGGGTAAAGGGATAGAAGCTAAAGAAACTTGGACATCCGTGGCGGATTCGAACCCGGGGCCTCCGGCGCACCATTCCATATGACCAGGCATGGCAAGCCACGATGGAGTCGCTGCCTGGCCACGATTGCCGGCCCATATGAGGGTGTTGGTGCGAAGAGTTCATCGCATCTTTTTGGACTTATTGGCATTTTCTAGCCTCAGCTCATTGAGTTATATTGGTGACCAAATTTCTGTAGCAGTGGACTTTTACTTCTTGATGATGACTTGTTTTTAAAACTAATCTTTGAAAACACAAGCACATGGCCACATGGCCAAACAGAATTCAGGACTGGTTGTGTTGCTTTTCAATGCCCTTCCCTTGCAATGGGACACAATAAACCCTTACATACACATGAAAAACATTGTGAAATCTGGCACAAACACCCAAACGCATACTGAAAATTAATGAAGTGTGTCAATTTGGGGGAAATGTTCAGTTTTTGAACAAAATTAACATGCCTATAAATAGTAGGCATGTCAATTTATATTTTAAATTCTTGAAACCAGAAAGACAGATTATTTTTAATACATACTTCAATTTTGTTCTTTAACCTTGGACTCACTAGGAAATTGTTAACATCAGGTTGGGCAAGTAACAATGGGCAGGGCCCTAAAACAAAAGCCTGTTTTGGGTAGTTGGACCTTCCCCCCCCTTCACAGAAATTGCTGTTTTTATATATAATGAAATCATTACTTGGAAGTAAACCAACAACTTTAACCATGGAAAGAAGATTGCTTCTTTAAAAGCAGCTTATCTTCAGTACAAATATTTGTGTAAGTGCCAGTTGACACAGGTGACTGAGGCAAAATAGGAAGATTTTTTACAATGAGTGACATACAATCTTCTCAAGATGCCTTAACCAAATACCACAACAGATTTGCGAGACAAGGCTTTATCAGTTTGATCAGAGAAACAGATTGTTTTAAGGTTTCACTGAATAACTGCCTTACTCTGTCTTTGATTAGTACTACTTGGTTGAAATGTTTATGTTTACACCTGCCTATTTAGTATGACCATATCGACACTGGCTGGTGAGAACCATGCAGTGTCATTGACACTGCTATCATTAATAGCATGGGTTATAATTTCTGAAAACAAGGGTAATGCATGTATCTCTGATGCACATTAGATTAGCCATACTAATGTGCAGAAGGGGGGAGGTAAGTAGTGCTGTGGGTCTTCCAGCACTTGGCACCAGTGTGGTCTCAGGTTCAACCCCCGGTCGGGCCTGCGATTTCATGTGCGTTTGGTTTTCAGTCCATACTCAGCCTCACAAGTTTTTTCCGGGTACTCCGGTTTTCTCCTGCTTCTAAAATTGGGCTTTCTTCCCTAATGTGTATAATGATGTAATAGTGTATAATGATGTAAATTGAATTGAAATGAAGTATCTTCAAGACACCATATGACAAAATATTGATGGTGTCGTTAAATACTAATACCACCACCTCCACCTCCAATGTACAGAGGATTCTGTTTTGCCCAATTGTGCCCATGTATGCTCTGGCTGCCTCATCACAAAATACTCAGGGTTTACGTGCACGTAGCCTTAATTTGGTTTCAGAATTACAGTCAATCACTATAGAACGCCACATAACTCAGTCCATTCTATCACAGACATGGACATAAAACTCAAATAAAATAAGGTTTAAAAAGGTGAACAATTATCCCTGTTTGACAACATTGTCAATTCAACTGCTTTCATTGAAAGCATAGTACAAGGTGAGGAATTCCTCACCTTATTGGTGAAAGTTACTTTGTAACAGTAAAGGCCACCTGGGTTACTATAATTTGTCTCTTCTAAGAACTGAGCATATTCTCTTTTTCCACGACACACACATTAATGTGTCCGATAACTGATCGCTAGTTAATGAGTCTCATATATAGCGATCTTTCCACTGTGTATGTCCTAGACAATAAATGCGTCTGTTCATAGCCTTTCTCTTCAATAAATAAGTGAAAATTTAATGAATGCATTGTTTGCGTAGTTTACCACATCATCGCTGGTAGTCTCTACCCCTTCTCATTCCTCTATCGGAACCACCCCCGTAGTCCCACCTTTCTCTTTCCGGGCTACCCGCATAACCTTGTCGCCTGTCCTTTCTCCCGTAAACATCATCATTGTACCGTGGCGGTTTGTCATGTTCGTATCTATTACGCCCTCTATCATTCCTCCTGTCAAATCCCTCGACTTCCATTCGGTCATGCCTACTATAATCTTTGTTTCTCATATTGTTCATGTGATCATCTTCCCCCCTACTATTGTATCGTGTTCTTGGATTTCTCGCATTGCCCCTGTCATACTGATACTGATTGTCTCTGTTCCGTCTCATATCCCGCCCATCTCCCCTTACTTGTCTATGATCAATGTATTCATTATTTGGTTTATCGTTATGTCGAATGAAATCCCTGCTGGTATCACGACGTTTCTGAAATCCCTCAGAATCGCTGTGGCTCAGCGTTCTCTGTCTATTTCCCCTTTGATTTTCTTTGTCAGAGTAGTTCTCGCGCATGTCCCGTACACCAACCCTACCCTGGTGCGCACGGTCATTTGAGGTTGGGCGCACTGCACGGTCATTCTCTTGACGGCCTCTAGGCCGCCTGTTTGGTGCTTCCTGCTGCGGGGAAGCATCCATTGAGCTTTCACTATCAGAAGAGGAGTCTTCACTGCTTGAAGAGTCACTTTCAGAAGAATCACTCTCTTGCTGTTGCTTGGATTGTTTAGCATTCTGCTGCCTCTGCTTAGTGCGATCTAAACGATCATCAACACCCCTTGTTCCGCCTCTAACTCTGTCATCCGTTCTAGTCTGCCGCGAGTCTCTTTCATCACTGTTGACACGACTGTGTCGCATGTCATTTTGTCTTGCCCTAACATTGGTCCTTTCCCTATCCCTCTCATTGTGTCTTGTCCTTGAATCCTCCATTTCCCTATTATCAACTCTCTTCCTTCTGGCATCGGTACTATTTTCAACTGCTTGCCTGTCCCTTGCACTTTCCCTGTCCTCTGCTCTATGTCTGTCCTTGTTTCTTCCTTTGCCATCTTCTCTTTTACCAGAAGCAGATTTGCCTTTGACAGTCTTGCCCTTCTTCTTCTTGGACTTGTCGCGGTCACTCTCCGAGGATCCTGAAAAGAAAGGGATACATTATCCAGTAAAATGCCCTTGTTGATATCATTTACAAATTGCTTTCTCTGCCCTACAGAACACCAAGCTCCTTACAAACCAGATTCTCATTAAGAGAAGCAACTGAAGATTGCATATGAACAAACAATAACCTCCACCAGTTGTTTCAAATAAACACACATAAACATTACCATGCCGTGCTTCACTTCAAAAGATTGTCAAGTGACCCATAGCTATTCCTAATGTCAGATACTAGCAGTCAACCAGCAATGTTATCAAGCTACCCTAATCAATAAAAGCCATCAATAATTTAACATGATACAAGATCTTTGCAGAACAAGAATGTCCTAAGCCTATTTGAAACTTACACAATATTTTTCACATGTGATGCACAATTCAATGCAGGAATACATTCCTCACATTGTTGACTTCATCACGTCGTTGGCTTCATCACATACTGATCTATCTCACATTTTCTACCAGGCAAAAGGGAATATCATCAAGAAAACACTTCAGAGTTTTTAATTCAGTGAAAAATAAATGCTGGTCATCTAGCCAACACTGTTTAATATAACTGTAAACTTATAGTTCATTATGTGATAACAATTGTTTTTGTTTTTCCAAACGATGTCTGAGATAGAACACAGAGACCAGTGTGTAACGTATTCATCACCGTATTATAAAAAATGTGCAATTGTCATATCAGTGTATCACACAGTGATCTATGTCAGATAGTGCCGTATGTGACACAGCTTTGATATAGATCGGTATGTGATTAAGATATATGTATTTTATTGATTTCGATTTCTTAGAACAGATAGCTCGGTAAACGTATTCATGGCCGTGTTAAAGTACGCATGTATGTTATTTTTAGTGTATCACATAGTGATCTGTCAAATAGCGCTGCATGTGAAAAAATAAATTTGAATTAAGGGCAGTGTCAACCTTGAGTTTCCGAGTATCTATGTTGGTTTGTAACTTTGCAAATATTTGATTATTGTATGTAAAAGTATACATTTCTAGAAAGAAAATTGGACGATGAACCCGATGATGGCACCAGATTAATGTAAAACTTTCCGTATTTTGAGAAAATACTAAAAAAACATGATTTTGCCCCAAATTTTTCAGACAACATAACACAAACAATTTGAATTTCCATGATTTCTTATGTTATTTTTTTAGAAACAACACAAATGTGTCTAGGGACGTTTTTTTCATTTTTAAAAATAGAGCTTACTTTTCGAAATGTAAGGAAACATGGGTATTTATTAATCTTTCCCTGGAGATGGCCAGCGCACACAAGTGTTGAAAAAAAAACAACCCATATGCGCTTGGCCGGATTCGAACCGGCGACCTCCGTATTACTAGTGACGGCGCTCTAACCACTGAGCCACAAGACTGGGTTACGGTTTGGTATAAGGAAACAAGTCAAAAAAGTGTGATTTTTACCTTTCTTTTCCCAAATTTGAGTATATATTGGAGAATATCTTTAGATAGAAATCGAAAAATGAAAAATTGAGAAAACCGTCCCTAGAGAAGACCGATTGCTATCGTAGAAAAGTTAAACCTTACCTTTTACTTCGGTATTTTTGAAGTTATCTTGTCTGAAAATTTGCCAAATTTTGCAAAAATTGAACATTGAGAAAATCAGTGTTTTAGTAAAAAAGTGACTTTTCACGCCATTTCAAGCTGTCTCTTTCTCAAATAACTTTCCCTTTTAACTTCAAAATTGAGTATGTTGTGCAAGTGATGAAAATACATCTTTATGCACTATTGAATCAAACCTCTTGTTTTCAACTCCAGAAATCAGAAATTGAAGTTTCATCTGGTCTAAATTAGCGCTTTGTTTACATTTTCAAATATTATTTTTTCATTTTTCCAAGATGCGTTCGCGCAAAAGTACATTAAAACACACGAACGCTTCATTACGCAGCAAAAATTCACCACGGGACGCGATGCTGCGCCTTGCGCCTGACGACGTGTAATGTGCTTAAATTCCTGCCGTTAAGACCATGTGGTTTTGTGACTTTAAATGGTCAAATAGCTGTTTTAAATCGGCAAAAATACAACTCAGGATTGTCTGCATTGGATAACCTTTGTTGGTAACGACAGAACACTGGCTGATGTTTAAAATGGTACAAAAATCAGAAATTTGTGTAAAAACAAAAGCACTAGGGTTGACACTGCCCTTAAATGCACATAGATCAAATTTGCTAATTAATCTCATTAATTAGGTTAGTCCAAATCTGAAACTCTGTAATTATGAAGAGTTCAACATCATATTAACACTACCAAATTTTCTCAAAAATGTCAAAAATATGAGATAGAACAGTATGTGATGCAGCCGACGACATGTTCTCCAAATGATTCAACTTACCTGAGCTACTGTCACTTGAACTCTCACTGCTGCTTGACGATGATGATGATGACTCTGATTCCGATTCGCTGGAGTCGCTACTGGAGTCACTGGGTAGCACAGGTTGCCTCTGCTGCATGATCTGCCGTTGTACGTTCTTTAGATGATCACGAAGGTCATCCCTAAACAAACATCAAACAAACTTTCAATCAAGTACCTAAAAAGGGCTCTTCTGTCTTGTAACTACACAGCAAGAAATCTTATCATAAATGGATAGATCCCTTTGAAGTTGTTTTGGTGAACCTTTTTCCAAACACAAACCTTATATTGATCAAGGATTCAAACTGTAAATTCAAAGTTTAATCCTTTCACCACAGATAATTTTGTAATGTTATTCATAATTCGGTAGAAAGGGGTGTCTTGTATTAGTTTCTTTCCTGATTAAATCTTTTCTTAAATATAGGTTAGGAAAAGTTATAAGAAGGTTATTAAAATTCATGGCAAAAGGTATTTACTGTCGATAATCAAATTAGGAGATACATCCTCTAACCGTATTAAAGCCACTTCGCTGTTCCCTTTGCCAATAAACTTGAAATACTGACAATAGTTTTTTGCCTTATGCATAGAGCAAAACTAAGATTTTCAAATCCAAGTTTGATCAAATTTGTCGGGCAAATATTGTTTGAAATCCAAAAGTATGTTAGGCAAAGTGTATGAGCACCCGACCTTTCAAATGTTGTCAATTTCCATGGCAATTCCAGTTATTTTTCTTAAAAATCCAAATGCCTAATATACATGTACAAATCGATATGTAATTGCATAGGTTGGGAGGTAGGGATAACATTAAGTCTCTTAAATAAAAGCAATAACAGCACATTTTTTGAAGAGTGCCCCCAATTTTCCAAATATTGAGATTTTTGCACAATGCATTGGCAATTGGCTAGTAACTATACCTGTGAATGGTAGAGCTCAAAATTCTGTTGCAAAAGAAGGATTTTGTAATTAGAATAATATCGGAGATCTTTGATAATAATTCAATGCCTGCTGGAAACATCCTTCCAATATGAAACAGCCGGGAAATTGCGCCATGTACGTGACTACGCTCTTCCATTAGTTGTTTCATTGGTTTGGGCCAGTTAGAGGTCATTTTTGTTAGGTGCCACTATTTCATCATGAACGGACATAAAATTGGCATTTCCAGCTCCGCTGTTAAATCACAATCGGGATCCTTATTTTAATTACACAATCGTTTCTTTTATGACAAATGCACATTGAGCATCGTCGTTTGCAGGTATAGTTTACTAGACAATTACCAACACAATTGTGCAAAATTCTCCAATTTTGAAAATAGAGGGTGCTCTTCAAAAAAGTGCCATTATTGTTTCAAGGTTTAGCAGTTTAATTACTACCACATAAAGCAGAACAAAGGCACAATAAGTTGATACAGAATTCATGTAAGTAAACTATACACAAAACGCATTATACATGCACAAGACACTTTCTATATATCCAAACAAATCTTGGAATTTCTTTGACGTGTATATGAAGAAAAAGATTTGTGATTACATTAGAACATTCTGACAGCACTTACGTTAGGCCTCCAAGACCAATGGTGGTAAAGAAATTGATGGCAAATCTGGTGTTAGCTGGATTGTCCCTGGGTAGAAGACCCTCAAAATATGGCATCAAAGTCCTGCAAACACAAAACGTTACATTAGGCTAGGTATAGAAATTGACAGGAATGGGAAGCTTCCAATTAAACAGTTATGTCAATAAAAACTGTAGTTAGTGAATTTTTCTTACACGTGGAAAAGTACAGTTTCTACAAAATAAGTTTTAACCTGGTCTATCTTTGCAGTGGACACACAATACAATGCTTATCAAGGATGAGCTGTTACATCTTTGCTCTTTGAACACATTACTGAAGTGTATAACCAATAGTGTCTACTATAGTTGGAGTAATAATTTCTTGACCAAGTTACTATACTTGGGGACAGAAACCCTTTGAGGCGCGCGTATCGCCTGGCTGTAAAAGGGGGCGGAGCTATCAGCGCGTATGACAACATAGTCGGTGACCCAGCAACAAGAGATTGCTTCGTCAAAGGGTTTCTGTTCCTGACTATAGCTACGCCCGCTTCCCCGCGAAAACGGCGCACCACTGGGTTGAACGTAGACGCAGTTCACGCAACAAGCAACGTGCGCGTACGCCATGGCCAATAAATTATTACTCAAACTATTAAATTTTTGACAAAAATACGCAGATGCAACCACAAGGTCTTATCAACTAAAATCGGACAAAATCAGTTACCAAATGAAATCCAATGAGAGTAATAAATTGACTTACTTGTCCTTTAGCCTGTCGTTGAGTTTAGGTAATCCCATATATTCTGAGAGCTCCAGAAAGAGAATCTTCACAAAGATACGACTGGACGACGTGGTCTCTTCTTCATTCATGCGAATGGTTTCTATCACCTTGTAGTGTACGAGATAAAAATAAAAATAATTTTTACTCAATGTATCTTGTTTAGCTAACAGAATCTCTAACTGCTTAAAAAATATCCTTGAAAATTAGGTTACTTCTGCAAACAAACACTGCTTACTGCTTACTGTCTTATTTCGTCATTCAAGGACCTGGGATCTGGCCATATTCTCAGACAAAGCTGAAATGCATCATGGCTCTATCAGCCGAAAGATGGTGTTGAATTTCTTTCCTCATAGAATACGGCAGCAAAGCTAATTCCTCTATGGTCTTTACACCTCCAATGCATTCGGTCCATGCCTGACTCTAACTTGTTGCCAAAATGTACACATTTAAATATGCACCACATGGAGATTTTTTTGGGGGCATTAATTTCTCTCGCATCACACTTTTCATAAATCATATTGAAATGGTGTGATCTATTCTACTCTACTCTCTAAAGAAAATATGAGGTAAACTCTAAATAACTGATTTTGCTAACAAATGCCCAAAGGTGGTAATTTTTTATCAACAACAGTTTTGGGACTCCTCTTTCTATTAATACCAAACAAGTACCAACATCCCTCTTTGTGACATCACAATGATGCCAATGTTCCTGACACTCACGGAAAATGGGAATATTTTCAATTTTCAGCCAAAAATCCTACAAACAAGGGATTTAACCTGCCCGCCCTCCCTTGCAAAAGTAACAAAATAATGCAGCCCGGTAGTACACCTTCCAAAGACACAAAACACACAGATTGAAATCCTGGATACTTACCGTCCACGAGATAGCGTCGGTAAAGAGTAGATGGGCAAACATCTTGGCCACATTCCTGAGTTTATTGGTGTCTAGTCTATGGCAGGTGGCATACTGCTCTGGGAAGATGGATTCAAACATCTGAGCATACTCCCGCTTCAGCTGACAAAAACGCTGCAAGAGACATACTAGACTCTTTCATTGCTATCCACAATACTCATTAATACCTCTTGTGCACATTGGTCGTTCCCTTCTTAATTTATCAAATTCCTTTTGAAATTATACACACCACTTTCTCTCTGCTTCTGGTCAAGGTCATCATCGAATATGATGGCCTTGGTTTACACAGTAAAAGATCACACTGGCTTATGCAACATGTTATATTGGATGCATGCATCATGCTTGTCTCAATGGATAGAAGCCAACGAGATCACACCAAACCATGCCAATGGATAAGAATAAAAATGTACTGTATTCAACCTATTTAGCGCCTTAAGCTGTTTAGCTGTCCCTACAGAACTGCCACCTTCTCAATGCACCCATACCATCAAATTAAGTTAACTTCTAAACAAAATAATTGTAAACTAAAACTTTTGGCTTAAGGTTTTTACAATTTTGAATTCCATTGCATGGCATGGTAGTTTTAGTGTTGTTTCTCACTGTTTTAGTTGGGAACTTTGACTATTGACTATCATTTTATCATTATAACACGGCTATCTCCAAAAAATACTTGGCATTTGAGAGTATTAAACACGTCAAATATGGAAGGACCTACTTGACAAGTTGACAACTTACACATGTATATTTCTTATTCACAATTATCCTACCTGTGCCAAGAGACCAAAAAACTTCTCATATGTCCTCTGCTGTGCACAACAATCAAGCATCATCATACACACCTCACGCTGTAAGAGAAAAAGGTTAGGATTTAATTGTACAGATGGTGCACCGTTTTGGTGGGCACGGGAGAGAAAACAGACTGTCCTCTTGTTGAAAAGCAAGGTCTACTTAATTATTTTTTATATTCATTATCATAATTTGCCCATATTCTCAGACAAAGCTGAAATGCATCACTTCTTAATCAGCCGAAAGATGGTGTTGAATTTCTTTCCTCATAGAACATGGGCTATCAGATTGATGAAAAATTACACACCTCATACTGTAAGAGAAAGGTTAAAATTTAATTGTACAGATGGAAATTGAATTTGGATTTCTTCTGAAGTGTCCTCTAAAATGCTCACCATTTTCACTTAGTTAAAGGTCCATGGTCCGATTGCTAATAGCTTCGTCCCCATGGACCCCAGATTTTAACGTAAGTAGTCAAAATTTTTGCATCAAATCAGAGAAAGCCCACTATTTTTCTCATTTATGTGAAATCTTAAGGCTAAAGGATGTTTGGTTTGGATGTTATGAGCGAAAATATGCCCCATTTTGGATGACCAATATCAATTTTACACAGTGCTCTATGGGGATTACAAACGGGTTGAAACTTTACGGATGGAGTTTTGGGGTGAAGCCCATCCTATCAAGATGAAAAAATTACACACCTCATACTGTAAGAGAAAGGTTAAAATTTAATTGTACAGATGGAAATTGAATTTGGATTTCTTCTGAAGTGTCCTCTAAAATGCTCACCATTTTCACTTAGTTAAAGGTCCATGGTCCGATTGCTAATAGCTTCGTCCCCATGGACCCCAGATTTTAATTTAAGTGGTCAAAATTTTTGTATCAGAAGAAAGCCACTATTTTTCTCATTTATGTGAAATCTTAGGGCTAAAGGATGTTTGGTTTGGATGTTATGAGCGAAAATATGCCCCATTTTGGATGACCAATATCAATTTTACACAGTGCTCTATGGGGATTACAAACGGGTTGAAACTTTACGGATGGAGTTTTGGGGTGAAGCCCATCCTATCAAGATGAAAAATTACACACTTAAATCGGTTCATCCCCCTTTAACTCACACCAAGGTATTTGTACTTCCAAGAATCTTGCTGGTAAATTTATTTTCTTAAGTGCACTCTTATATGCATAATTAGAACACATTTGTGATTTTAATATGTGTACACAGTACACTCCAGACAAGTCTTGTACCAGTGATCAATTTGAAGTGTGAAGTTAATCGGTCAGTGTATACAGGAATAAGCAGGACTTAACTTGTTTAAAAAAAGGTGAGGAAGTTGAAAAAGACATGGATGATGCAGCCACCATCGATGGCAAAATCTGCAATAACAAAATCCTCTTCTGACTAAAGCTGACAAGGAAATAATTATCAACAATCATCAAACTTTAATAACTCTACAATTGGGAATAAGCACCATACCTCCTGTCCTGGTTTGAATTCCATCTTGAGCATTTTGTGGGCACACTCTTCAAAGTCCAGACTAGACTGTATGGTCAGGTAGATGGTGCGTCGCAGTGCTACCAAATTGGTTTCGGTCTGGTCTATGATTTCCATCTTCTGTTCCTCAGCTGGAGTGATACAGTGACAGAAAAGGATACATGAAGATAATATATCACATTAATAGTTTATAATTGAAGTAAAAGTAATAGCAGGAAACCCACCACAATAGAAGTTTAGAGTGCACGTACGCATCTTCAGGACACTCCAACAGATGGTTGGTGCAGAGTTTGGTGGGACACAGGAGAAAATAGACTCAGCCCTCTTGTTGAAAAAAACAAGGTCTACTAATCATTTTTATATTCATAATAATTTGCCCATTTCTAAGGACAAATCTGAAATGCACACTTCTTAATCAGCGAAAGATGGTGGAATTTCTTTCCTCACAGAACATGGGGCTATAGATTGATTGAAAAAGTAAAGAATCTTCTTGCGTATTTCTAATAAAACGTTGGATTATACAAAATTTGCTCTATTACAAAGCACTACAAGCATGCAAACAGGGGGGGGGGGGGGACTCCTAATGTACATGCCAAAGATTATTCATTTAAGGTTTTCGCTGTTCTTTCAGAGCAGTAGTAGTTGCCGTACCTTTTTCTTCGTCGGGAATCTTCATCACGGAGTGGCTTCTCCGCTCTCTTCACCTATGATCCAGACTCATCGCTCCCCTCATCAAGGGAATCTCCTTCTTTGATGGACTTGTACTATCCTCATTCTCCAGAAATCAGGACCATATTAAATACAGCCGTGAGAAAGTAGAGAAAGTCGTCAGAATAGGCGGGTCAACTTAAATCACCCAGAGCAGGTATTTTATTGATGAATGGTTAAAATGGTTAAAGAGATGGTTTTAATAGAAAAGGTCAGTCAGTAGTATAAAATCCTGACATTTTTAGTTAAAAATTCCTTCATAAATTGCTCACTCAAGATTAACCACTGTCATAACTTGTCCAACATGCTTAGACAAAGTGAAATACATCCCAAAACAATCAGTCGAAAGATGGTTTGGAACTTGCTCATCACCGCATGCGGGGCATCAATCTGTGGTAATATGGCCTGGGAACTTACTAGAGATTTTCTTCTGGTTAGTTCTTCTAGGGGTAGTAGGTGGGGAACTGCTCATTCTCTTCTACAAGATCCAACTCTGGCACTATTGATGGGAAGTCTTTAAAATCCGTCTTTGCGGTTGAGAGGCGAACAAACAACCCTCCAACATGTCCTGACACAACGCTTATCAATCTGAGCCTCATGCAGGATGCTCGCATGACGCTCCAAAGATTGTCGGTAGAGAATCACATTTCTTGATAGCGTCAATTCAATTTCCTTTTTACTTTTGGAAAACCTTGCACTTTTCATTTTCATACATACAAAACAAATTTTAACTTATAAATATGCCACATCACTTCATAATGGGAAAGAAATATAGAAGGAATACCAAAGCCTATATCAGCATACACACACAGAAGAAATGC
Organism: Ophioderma brevispina; assembly: GCA_023653785.1. Classification (NCBI taxonomy): domain Eukaryota; kingdom Metazoa; phylum Echinodermata; class Ophiuroidea; order Amphilepidida; family Ophiodermatidae; genus Ophioderma; species Ophioderma brevispina. The sequence goes on along the minus strand of JAMKCH010002086.1, from coordinate 1,120 downwards.
CAAACAAATGCAAATTTCAGTGCAGCTCAGGGACCTTTTGAAAGGGAAAAAATTTGACTATAAAGCTTGACCATGACATCTATATAAACACACAAAAAAAATAATGGTGTTCATTCAGGAGGCCCATAGCTTGAAAACACATTCATAGAATTAGTTCAGCGTGCTATGCAGGGACTTGCCTTTTAAGGAGCTGCAGAGCAATGCTTCCTTAATGACCACGGAGAGTGTTTGGAAGCTCCCCTTTGAATCTGATCATCGTTAGTCTGTTACATGTATATTTGACCATTAATGGATCTTATCTTAAAATAGCTTTGGCAGGATAAATTAGTCTTCTTGCAAGGACACAACGACATGTGTAATTATATTATTTAGGGTCATCAGTAACAAACTGGTCCTAAAAAAATGTTTCTCACCCCAAAAACTGAGACATACACACCAAATTTTGATTCAACAGAGCATAGCCTTTAAGGTGACATTACCACCCATAAAGGTACATGTTGGAAGCTATACTCCAAGGGATGTCATGTATGCACAAATGAAACCCAAAGACTACAGGGTGGGAAAATATCATGATAGGGTGTACTTGAAGAAAATGTTATTTTTGTTAACCATACTTTGCACCCTGAGATTTTTAATTTGAGGGGTAGACCAAAAGACCTATGATTTCTGAATATAACATACTAGGGCTTTCAATTGAAATAAGTAAGAACTGTTTGCCATCTATCGAGGGTAAGATATAAGGGTGCCAAATCATGCATGCAAATGAAAAAAAAGTTGATGTGTAAAGGTCCCAGGAAATGCAAATAGAATTGATGTGGTTTGTGTCAAGTCTACAAGGCAGGGGCTGGGAAAGCATTCAAAAGATATTTTGCGTGGTGATGACATCAATCGGGGTGCTATTGATTTTTGAGGAGTAATAGAAAATTCCATGGACTGGTGTGAATCTATTCATGAAACTGAATGAAAAAATCAATAATGATCACTAATGATGTCTGACTGGTAGTGTATTCTTTTTTTGGCCCTGTTTATTTGAATGTCCCCTAAAGATTTGGAGTAGGTTTATTCATCTCATTTACTGGGACCTTTTAAATAGGCGGTTTTTTTTCTGAACCACAAAGGC
>JAMKCH010002085.1:0-38045 GCA_023653785.1 Ophioderma brevispina | reverse complement strand
TCCCTGCGACGCGATCCGGAGCATGGGCGTCGGCTGCTCTTTCTCTCTGGAGGGTCAGGGATGAAGGCTTACGCCTTCCCCCGATCACACTCATCCTACGAGTAGTAGACATGGTCGGAAGGGTAGACTGCTTGGCCCCTTCTGGCCTCGTTAGGCGTGGTTTCGTCCGCTGGTGAACTTGCTTGCAGGACGTCGCGGACGCTACCGCGGGGGATCTCATGCCTGTGGGGGAACTTAAATGCGGATGTCAATGCGAAGTCTGGCGACGTTCGTTTTCTCCGACAGCATGGCCGCTGTCAGGAAACGCTACAGACCGGCAAGGCTTTTCGTGACCCTGCCAAATATGGGGGCTAGGGGCTGGCGAGGGTCCACACACGTCACTTATTTTGGACCGGTGGCAGGTCTTCGCTAATGGTGCAGGACTAAAAAAAATGTCAGGCCACTGCTCTGTTCGCCAGCTCGCAGATTCTGATATTATTTATTCAGTAGTGGCCTAGACACGAACAAAATCCAGGAATTACAGGTCGACGGTTCAATTTATCACCGAGGAACGGCCCTGGGGCGGTGCTGAAAGGTTATGAATCCTTGAACCGCCATTTACTTGGCATGTTTAACACCAGGCCGCCTTCGAGGCCAATTATGCCTGGGTGGGATTTGCCAGCCGCCCTACGGAAGTTTTTGGATGGCGTGCCGTACGAGCAGATGGGCTCCGCCAGGTCTGGCTGCGATTATCTGAAACAAATTTCTACTGGCAATTGCGTCAGGCCGTCGCGCCTCCGAATGCCCGCATTGTCGGTGGGGAAGTTCATAGTTTCGGGACGTTTCGGGGCCACTCTCCATGTTCGACCCGGGTTTTCTCCAGAAAAATGAACGGACCTGGCTTGAGGCTCAACCAGTTTCTTTACGCGATATGTTGGGGGTTCTTCCATGAGGGAGGACCGACTTTGGTGTCCGGTAAGAGCCACGCAAATATTACCTTCCCGTACAAAGGCCCTTAGTGGTAGGTAGAGCAGTGTTTGATAAACACGACCTCGCATACGGTCGCTTCCAAAGCAGAAACTTGGACGATGGGGTCGCGAGGTTATCAATTCAGGCTAATGCGGTGAACGTCGTGCGAAACGTTCCAGGCTTATTCCACCAGAGCTGTGGCAAGCTCTGCTGCCTTTCACCACGGCGGAGGCTCCGCCTAGAAAGATCATTAATACCGTTGGATGGCGCTCAAACAACTCCATCACAACCTACATGAAGGATAAGAGTCCCGAGGTGGCGGTTCCAGCGCTGTCTTCGAACAGCATGAGCAGGATCAGTTTCAGGTAAGTCTACTTCCGGGAATTTAACTCGGAAATCCCGTTATTTGGGGACTGTCTATTCAATTAAGTTCCACGCTTTTAATATAACTGAAATACATGTAAACCTTAATTAATATTGACGATCAATGTAGCAGGTTTTAGGTCGAAGTTAGCTAGTAGTAAAAGGGGGTGTTGATATATTAGCAAAATATTTGCCTAAATGGTCATTCGGCGGCCATCTTGACAATGGGCCGACAGGGACACATATGCAATGGCCTTGTGATTGACAACTTACACTGTGCAACAGCATTTATTTAGCATATTTATATGACCCTAATGGGGGGGGGGGGGGGGGGGGGGCATAGACCATAAGTAAAAGGCATGTGTTGATATATGGAAAAATATGCCTAAAATGGTCATTTCGGCGGCCATCTTGGGCAAATGGCCGACAGGGACACTATGTTCAATGGCTGTGATTGGACAAACTCTGTTAACATTCATTTAGCATATTTATAGACTAGTATAGACATAAGAACAAGGCATGTGTGATATATTAGCAAAATATGACCATAAAATGTCATTTTGGCGGCCATCTTGGAAAATGGGCCGACGGGGGGCCAATTGCGTGGATATGAATATTAATCTGTTCGTATTCCTTTTTCTACATCTGTGCCAAATTTCCAGCTGTTTATCACAAAATGCATGTAGGTGAGCTATGCCGCCTCGCTATTTAGAGGACATACACCTTGCACTGCCAAGAGTCTTCATACTTTATAAGACTCGGTCTTTTTTTCCTTATTGGACGTATCTCCTTCTCAGTACCATATGTTTCCTTTTACATTGCCGCTGATACCTTATTCTGCTTGCTTTCTTTTGCTTCTTAAACTTGTTTTTTAAAGGATGACTCAGAGATTTCCTGCAGCGGTGGAGGGCGCCCTCAATTCAAAAAAATCATGTTTTTGAAGGTACTAATTGCTTTAATATGCTAAATCACTGTGTGAAATTGCTACCTAAGTTTAAATCGAATTCCTTCCATATAGAAAATCAACAAATTTGTTATAAAATTCCTGGATCCGGAAATTTTGTTATAACAGTGTCCTATGGGATGTATACTACACAATGTTTACTGCAATCCGAAACGAAAATCCGATTCATCTCAATTGCTGCATTTGAGGTTACTATCGCTAGTTCGAGTTGACTATTTTTCATTATTACACAAAAAAATAATATTTCGAACTCTCTGAGTCGAACTTTAATTAGTTTACTACATTTTCAATCGAACCATTAACTCCAGAGGTTTTGTTAATTTAACACTTCATTCTTATCTCATCATGGCTATTATACCTATTGTAAATGTTGGTATAGCATTGCTGTCATATTGTTCTTCTGAGCATATTATTCTTATCATTATTTCTTTTATTTTATTTTTGTTGTTATTGTTATCTAAACAGGTTAGGAGGTCATGACGCTTACATACCAGTTGGGTCATTTGGGGCAACTTCGTTACGTGGAGAGAGCAGAGCATCATTCTCAGTGGATGTCTTCTAAGAAGGTTATTGAACAAATTTAGCGGGGGGTGACCCTCGAGAAAGTGTGGGCGGGAATCCAGGAGGGGAAAAAAAATTCATAATACAGGGGTCAAAAAGAATAATGCTTGGTTTGCTTTAAAAAGGTAACCAAAGTGTTGCTCTTGACGCAATAACACCCCCAGCCGCGCGCAAGTGGCTGTAGCTGCTATTAACTAAACGGGGATCCGTCTGCTCATTCGTCCACGGGAAGGGTATTTAGCCGCCTGACTTTGTATCAATTTGTAGCACTTATGGACCCATCTTCTTTCACATTCATTCGGGGACAATTGAATTATTCATTATTAAAGAACCATCTACAGATGTTTGATCTTAAAAAGGAATTTTATTATGGGAATAACAGCCCATTTTTGGAAAAATAAAGATTTAATGACGTCACTGCATTGATTGGTTTTATTATTTTGCTTCGGGGACCCATTCAGGTCCAAAATGACGTATCGTATCCTACATTGAAAAAGCAACCGATTGTCCGTCATCGTACGTCGTTTTTGAATCAGTAGGGAAAAGGTAAATTTTTGTACTGGTTTAGTAGAAGACTAATACGGTGTCTTTGGAAAAAAATAATAGCCCTTTGGACAGATAGGGTCATGTACAGACTTTGTTTACATAGTCGATTTATCTTATCGGTCGCCCCCGAAGAGCACACTGATTTCTGATACCTGACACGTGTCAGGTACCAGGCACAGACCACACTATTCATCTCGTACCGTTTATAACTACAATACGGCAAGCACCAAGCATTCTGTATCTCTGTTGTCACAGCGTATAATCGATCAAGATGTAGACTATACATGTGGTTTCTGTCAGGGAGGGTAGGAACACGATCTGCTCGTTTGGCATTGGGATTTCCAAACGTAATTTGTGAAACTGCTACATGCATTACTATGGCAGTCGCTCCGGTCCCGTGACATTAAAAAAAAAATAATCGCTTAAACCTTGTGGTCAAAAGATCTTAGTAATATCATGATAAATTAGAAAAATATGAAGTTCACATCAATCATGCTTCTGTTAAAGGTGCGTGTTCCAATTTATTTGTAATTGGTGGTCTCTACTTGATCTGAGAGCCTGGCACTTGCACATACACCCATCAAGTACCGTGGACAACAAACTTGGCGGTTTGATGGTACAGACGCAATAATGCATTTGCAAACCCTATCAATACTGTGTCTAATTTGATGGTTAACCACTAAAACGGCGGTTTTTGGTTTATAATCTTGGGAATAGAATGGATTGAGGGCTCAAATTTTAGGACGACATGAGAAAAATACGGCCTTTCATCTGATATCAAAACCGACACTACTTCTGGGTAAATCAGGGGGGTCCTAACCACGCCTCGGAACACCACCTTTAATACCATGTGCATAACTCAAACTCCATAAACTCCCCTGCAAAAGTATTCTCTATCAAACATAATAATACGCGCCATGGCTACCGAGCTATGCGCTCTGTAGCCCTGCGCACCGTACACTCTAATATCAAAACCGCCCTATTATAATTATTATACAGCCCAAAACCATTGCACTCTGGTTACAAGGATAAAAGAGGTATAGTTGTACTATGTACAAGGTATGGTGTACCGAGGTATAAGGACAATTCTCAATGTCAAAGGTCTCACGAAGGTTAAATCTAACTACTGCACCGCTTTCTTTTAAAATGGCTCCACAATTATCACCTTTCCAAAGGGATGCAAGAACCTTTCCAAAGGGATGCAACAACAGTAGTTGACCCCTCTCATTTGTAATTCGTTTATCGAGATAATTGATAAACAAGTCAACCTCATTAGTTGGGCATGTAGGGGGGTTCCCGTGCACCCCCACGTACTTACCAACCAACATTTTGGATGCCTTTTTGGGTCCTCAACACATTTCAAGATGTTAAACAGTGACACAAGTTGCATTGCTCTCTTGAAGATATCCAAGATGGCCGCCAATATGGCCGCCAAAAATGGTAACATTTAAAAAAATGTCATATATCGGCCTAAAATTGATAAAAGGCATAAATGAAATCATTAAATATATGCTTTTTAGCTTTGCCAATTCATTGTGGCCAGTTATGTACTACTAGACATCAAAATTTCCACTCTGGCGTCCAATCTGGCACCCACTGGAAGAACATTGAGAAACTTTCATATTTGTCCCAAAATAATCATAAATACAACAAGGCGGGATTCCGAACCACAAAGGTCCCCCGCCCGTCTCGATAGTAAATGGAGGGAAATATAATTTTAAGATCACAGAGAATTGTGTGGAAATAAGTGGTTTCAAACCACCGAGCCTGCTGCCATAGCAGTGCAATTACGGTATCAAATTTGACTACATTAGCCCCATAACCTATTTGGAGTTATTTGACCTTAGATGACCCCTACTTGACCTTGACATGATCTTCACAATTTGTGGTTTAGGAATCTTGACCACATCCACAAAGTTTTGTGACCATACCACATATTGGTTAGTTACTTTTGAATAACACACTACCTTGAAATGACCGCAAATTTCCTCCGCACTGAATGCTTACTACACCCATAAGTTTTCATGACCATACTCCCCTGTGTTATGGATTTGCCCTTGGATGACCCCACATGACTGAAATGACCATCAACATTTTTTGGTACTGAATGTTGACCACACCCGACCAAGTTTTCCATCATCCTACCACACACTTTGTTATTTGACCTGGATGACCCCGCAATGACCGTGAAATGACCTTCAAATTTTTGCCCTGAATGCTGACCACACACACCAAGTTTCATCATCCTACCACATACTTAGTGAATTTGAACCTTGAATGCCCCGCATGACCTTGAAATGACCTTCAAAATTTGTTCACACTGAAATGTTGCTCGACCACACCCACCAAGTTTACTCATCCTACCACAATGACAAGGCTATAGCAATTTTAATTCCATTTGACCTTGGAGGGGTGGGACGTGGCGTGACCTTGTCGTATGACCTTCAAATTTTTCGGCACTGAATAATTGACAACACCCACCAGTTTTCATCACCCTGCCGCAATTCCAAGGGTTTAGCAATGTTGATCCATTTTGTGAACCGCATTTGACCTTTGACCCATGCCACATACCCACCGTCGAACTCTCCACCAACTATTTGTGTGACATCCCATGTGCAAAGACATGGGACCCATCTTGCTTCGATCATAAGATATCCAATGTTTTACAGGCTTATATCCCTATTTTTGACCAAATTTAGATCTATTTTAGACCATATTTTACCTTTGACCCCTGCCACATGCCCCACCTCCGACTCATCCACCGTCTACTGGGCGACAGTATGGTGCAAAGTATGGCACCAATACTTGCTTAGATCAAAAGATATCGTGTGTAAAAGGCTTTATACAATATAGCCCTATTTTTGACCAATTTGACCCTAATTTTTGACCATATTTGACCTTTGACCGCATGTCACATGACCCACTTTAACTTCCCAGCCAACGCCTACTTGAGATGCATCTATGTTGCGAGATGGCACCACACTTGCTTAGATTCCCCAGAGATATTGTGTGGGACGCACCACGCACACACGACCAGGGCATTTCTATAGTCCCCCTTGCCAACTAAGTTGGCGGGGGACCAACAAGAAACCACAAAATATGTGTTAGGATTATCAAAAAACCCCTGCCTCTGCATACTCGCAATGTTTTATTTGATATCAAATCCAAGATGGCTGCCAAGAATCATCCAAAATGGCCGACTAAATGGGAAAAATTGTAAATAAAATCATAGTTTGCCAGAATAATGATAATATGGTAAAGAAACCACAAGATACTGATCAAGGGTCATTGTGAAGTTAATAGCAAACTATTTGTAATATCTCTGCTTGACAATATGTCCGCCTTTAAAGCTCTTTTAAATCTATGAATTGCCGTATCTGTACAATATTTAGTCATACTTTTAACATTAGAATAAAGGGGGGTAGATTAAAGTTAGATTAATGACTTTGACCATAAATCCTTATGTCTGGCATTTCTGTTATGGTACCACGCATAAAGTTAAGATGGCGAAAATGTGACCCTCTTTCAAAGAACTTTATACTCCTACAATTGGCATATCTGTCCTGTGGTAAAGTGTCATCAAAAGTAAAGAGATTGCTTTCAACATTATGACTTCATATCTGACATTTTGGTGTTTATTAAAACGTACACAGAATTCAAGATGATGGCCATTAGTCTGCATCAAACCTTTCAAATCGACAATGTCATATATTGGTAGATTTGGTTTATATCATCCAAATGATGATTAAAAGTTAAGATTAAGTATAGATATCTGTCTTTGAACATACTCCTATTCAGGTTTTGTTACATGTGGTTAAAATTCACAATTACGCCAATATGGACGCCTTTCAATTATCTTTAACCACAATTGTCCTAAGATAGAATGTAGTTGAAGTGATACATATGATTCTGATCATTATAAACTCATTCCTACATTTAATTGTTTACATGCTAACACATGAAATGGGGCAGCCAAATATGGCTGTGTCCAGACATTAAAATCTGCAAATTATCATAATAAACACTCATAATATTTGTATAATATATTAATTTATCATATCATTCCAACTTATGAGGAAAGTGTATATAAGTATAACAAATATGCCTTTGACCATTACACTCAATGTGTCTTATTGTTTTTGTTAGCAAGCTGAAAATTCAAGTGCCAGCCCATATGGCTTCCTTCAAGTTAATTAAAACCTATGAATTGCCATATATTTGTATTATATAAATAATATCCAATCATGACAATCCCTATCCATATCCCTATCCAGGGTTTTGATCACTCACGATGGAGGAACCGCTCCCTAGAATGCTTCCCAAATCTCTATCTTTACCATTCTTGTCCAAAATGGACCAAGTTGTTTTTGTCATTTCGTCGCTCCATCTGGTTTTTGGACTCCTGGCTTTCTGTCCATTCTCTGGGGTCCTCTGTCACTCTGTTGGTCCCCTGTTATCCTGCAGTCTAGCAACATGGCATGCCCATCTATGTTTGGCACTCCTAATGCAGTCGATAATATCAGTAACTCCTGTCTGTGATCGGATCCAGCAGTTTCTCTTTTTATCTTGGAGTCTGATGCCAAGCATGATTCGCTCCATCTTCCTCTGTGCAACTGCACAAGTCGAAAAAAATGTATGGCATAATCTCCCACTAACAGAAACTCATATTTAAAATTCCAAATAGCAGAAAATATGGCTGCTTTCAAAGAGTTCTAAAACCTGTAAATTGCCATATATCTGCAATATATTTAATTAGATCATTCCAACATAATCAACATTGCAATCAAAGAACAAACTAAATTATGAAATATGTCTTATTTTAATTTAAATTGCTTAAAATACCAAATGGCAGCTGATATATTAAGAAAATGATATATTTTTCATAGTCAAAGACATAATATGCCATACTTTAATTTTGACTTTTAACGTCATTTGGATGATACAACTAAGTTTTACATTACAAATATATTCCAAATGGTACATTTTGTATGCAACTATATTGGACGCCATCTTGAATTTTATGCATGTTTAACAAAACCAGATATGAATTCCTGGTGTTCAAAGAAATATTTCTTTACTTCTGATGACACTTTACCACATCTAATCATTTTGGAATGGTATAGACGGGTCGCGAGGTCCCCCAAAACACCGAAACCCGGAAATAATATTCCCGTCCAATATTTTTGCATCAATGAATGCAGGCGAATGTGTTTTATAACATATCAAAATCCCCAAAATCACTTGGGGAAAAAAATTATAAGCATTTAAAAAGTGGGGTTTGGGGATTAATGGAATTTTCGCTTGGCGATATTCGGGGTGCACGCGGTGGACATTATGCGCCTTGCGTTGGCGAAGTGCGTGTTTAATTATTTTCCTCAATTTCGCGCGGATGGCTTTGCGCGAGTATGGGTATTTCAAAAGCGTAACGCGCATTTTACATATAGGAGCATAAACTGCAAAGCAATGTTAATTTGAGATGTATTTTTTCCATCCTCTTTTTTGTATACGGCCTATTAACCTTTATTATATTAGTTGCATTTGTTTTGTTTTGTTCTAGCTTGCATTATACTTTCTTGATTTTGAGACTTTTTAATATTCCTTTGTTCAAATAGTTAAAGTCCTAATTCTTTTAACGGTCCATGGACACGGCTGAGTGACTTTTTCTTATTTCTTACATTTTCGTAGCCTCAACAGTATCCTGATCACATCCGCAACACCGATTTTTAAAAGTCAACATCGGAAAAGTGTTCAATTTCAAGGACAAAAAGACCCCACGGACAGGCCTTCTGCTGTTTTTACGCGAACGGCGTCCTCAAGATGCTGGAGTTGGATTTGACCCCCGTAATGACGTCAGAGTAGCAAGTTGTAAACAAAGCTCCACACGTGGGCTAACCTCACACATCGTCACACGTGCACAGTGCCGTGCATAAACAGAAGGACCAATAGGACCTCGCCCCCATGCGTTACTTCATGAACCATTCCTTACGACTAAAAAACAGCCGCACAATACAACCCGTATTATTATCGTCATTTTAAGGCACCAAATCAAGAAAAATTATGCATACAACACGTACGACGCACTATACCGCGAGAAGTCAACTGTTGTACGTAACATGCAAGAACACTGGGCCACGCGCGCGCGTGTTTATTGGCTATGTGGTTCCACGCGTGACGCCCAGGACGCGTATTTGCTCCTCTGACGTCAACTTCAGGGGTCACGCTGCCAAGCCGCGATAATCACTTTCGTTTTGGATTTCCTTTGAAAGCTTGTTTGAAACACCTGATATTATGCCCAATTTTTATCAAATCTACGGTTTTTCAGTTACTGCTTCATGCAGATTTTACATGATACCAATCATACTGTGAATAAAGCCATTTTTTGGTGGTATTATAAGTAGTTTTTTAAAGCTGTCCGGACCTTTAAAGAAAGGTGACCCTTTTTTTTTGTCCCGTATAATAAACTAGGAGTTCTATAAAGAATTTTATTTTTTATTGTTCTGAACAAAAGACCTTGAAGGGGTTTTAAGCGTTTTTAGGCCTAAGTGTTTTAGGTTTACAGTAACCTTTCTTAAACAAGAACAGGGTTTCTTGGCTAAAACAGACAAAAAAAAAAAAAAAAAAAACCCCCCTTGATTGTTTTTTTTACTTTTTTTTGCAAAAGCCCGGTTATTCTCTCAGCCCCGATAAAAGAACCATCCTTGTCCCGGTTATTTCAGATCCGGGTCTATCCCTAGAAAAACATTGCTAAATGATCCTCCAGTTCCTATCGCCTATCATATACAGAGGGTGCTAGAAAACCTTAAACTTATTTTGACGGGTATAATACTTTTTCCACTTTTAATATCAGATACAGCTGTGGTTTGCGCTTAATGTTCCGAGGTTCATTATTCCAAAGGTTCGTTATTCCAAAGGTTCGGTTTTTTCCGAAGCACACGGTTTTAGCAGTCACTTTTCCGAATTCTTAAAAAGGTTTCGCTATTCTAAAATAAGTTCACTGTTCCGAATGTTAAAGGGGGAATGGCCCGATTTAGGAATATGAAGTTTTTCAATTTTGGATAGATTGGCCTCACTCCAAAACCCTATCTGTAAGTTTCGCGCCGATAATTTCACCCGTTTTTGATGCGAGAGCTAAAATGTGATTTTGTAAGCCCCATAGAGTACTGTGTAAAATTAATATTGGTCGACCAAAATTGCTCACATTTTCGTTCATAACTTCCGATCCAAACATCCTTTGGCTCTAAGATTTCACAGGGTAAATGAGAAAAATAGTAGCTTTCTTCTGATATCAAAATGTTGACCACTTCCGGTAAAATCTGGGGCTTCTGGGGACGAGGCTATTAGCGATCGGGCCATGGACCTTTAAAGGGTTCGCATTTCCAAATTTCAAAAACCCTGGGTGTCATTTTGGTTATAATAATATTTTACATAAATGTATAACTCATTAATAATTATCATATTCTCAGTATTGTTAGTTTTAGAAATAGCCGTCCTGCTCTCTAAATAAAACAGTGAACAAGAGTTAAACGCTTGTAAACCACTCTATAAGAATAGATGAGTGGTTTTAAATCAAAAGAGTGACTTTTCGCCCCGGACTTTTCGCTATTTGAAAAGAGTGAAATCACTCCATACATCCAAAGAGTGGATTTCCACTCGTTTTCCTGTTTTCTTTCGTTCAAAAGAAGTTGTCCTTCGTTTATCTCCTCAAACGAGTGAAAATTCACTTTTTGGAGTGATTTTTAGTAGAAATTTGCTCTTTTAAAGCAAAAAAACACTCATCTTGGAATGGTTTACAGCCTTACAGGTGATTCTTTTTTCACTCATTTAGAGACTGAGTATTAAGCCGTATTTATCAAACCTGTTTGAACCGGATTTTTCATATAAGCCACATGCAGGACCCTGTTAGGCTATATAGCCCAGTCCCTAAGCACAAAAAATAGGCAGTATTTGCACTTTTTTCCTAAAAGCATGAAACTTGGTATGCGCTTTACCATATTGAGGCCCCCGACAATTTCTGATCGCCCGAGTGCCAAAATGTAGCGCCCCCTAGTGGCCTACAGCGCCCTCTACAGTTTTAACCACAATTATGAAATAGTACTTTCAAGAGCTTAAATGCCATAAATTCCACTATTGTTGACCAAATAAGGTATAGAAAAGATTTTTTTAAAATGATGCATAGTTAAGCGCCTATATTTATTTAGGTTAAAACCAACATGGCTGCCATCTTAGATTTCAAAATGGCGCCACTGAAATCTATAACTAAGGCCTAATTTGAGTTAAGAATGATAAAAAACACTTAATTTTAAGGACAATCCAACGTTGGTAATGCTGAGGAGTTCAGAAAACGCCTTTATGGCATTGCAGTTTTGTACCAGATACAAGAAATTCGCGAATTTCCGATGGCATCATTTCAAAAAATGGCCGCTAATGAACTTATTATTTCGAAGTTTTAACCCAATTATGAATGTACCATCTTGAAAGGTTGGTGATCATATTTCACCGCTTTGGTCAAACAAAGTCCTGTCCTAGATTTTAAGCACTCTACATTTATCAGTATTTTTCTTAGATCAAAGTCATATTGCTGCCATCCTTGAATTTCCAAAAGGCCACCACTGATTATCCAGTTAAGGCCTTACTATCACTTATATAAGTTCATATTTAAATGCTAAACGAGCCTGTTTTCGTTTCGAAATGGAAGGTATAAAGAACACATACTTGGTACTTGTTAAACGATAATTCTTAACAAATTGAGGGTGTCCTCCCAACCGGGAAATCTCTGGGTCAGCCTTAAACCAATTTTTTAAACGTCAGTATTCCCAGCACAACAAAAAAGTCACAACCACACCTCGTTGTGTTGGAAAAATCAGCACTGAATATTCTGTTTCTATCTTATATTATTTCATTGAGAGCTATAAAAACATCCTCAGATTATAAGATATGAGCCATGTGTATTGATTCAAGTTACATTCTTTATTTGGACTACAAGACGAAAGATACACTTTTGTTATATAATGGTTGTTAAACTTTGGTCTGATGAGAAATTCTTCTAGGTTTTGAGTATCTTAGTGCAAAGTGCAACATAATGAACAATTGCACACATTTTTTGGCATGTCCTTACATAACTGTTTTACTAGTAGTAATTTTTGTGAATAACACAAAGGTGTTTAATTTATTTTGTGTCAATATCCTGACAAACATTTCTGAATAGTATGGGATCTGCCCAATCAATAGCACTTTTAATTCATTAAGTAACATCTTGCTAAAGGTTTAGAAGTAAGAGAATTAAATAAGGCGGTGAAACGATCATGGTTCCATTTTCATTAAAAAACAAATTTCAAATTTTGGGTCAATCGGTCAAGAGCCATTTGGATGCAAAATCGATCCAATCTTATATCACATTTATATGTGAATAAGATTGGATCGATTAAGTCCAAATTAATGTTCGAGTTATGAGTTGCAAGAATATTGTGTGAGCGCAGTCGAAGCCCATATTTTTAAAAACGCATAGCGAGACCAATTATCATTGGGCGTAAATCACAGTCTGATTTTATCCATTAACAATTAACATGTTTTGAATCCGTTATTTTCACAGCACTTGGACCGCCTCAGACTTATAATTAACTAACTTTGTCCATAGGAGACTGTGTGTAATTAAGTGGTCGACAACATTTGGGGAATGTTTTTGTTCATCTATCCAGTGAACATTTATAGTGGCTTTAATTTCACTGGGGTATAAATGAGAAAATATGCAACTCTTTCTTGTGTCTTCTGATATACCAAATCCAATTTTGATGTAGATAAAACAATGTTAATTTTGCCACCTATTAATCGAAAGATATGAAATAAAAAAGTATACGGTACGATTGTTTTTTTTATCAAGCTTGAAGCTTTTGCCCATCCCAAACCCTTCCCCTTCCCTACCAATCAAATGTTGAGTATTGTTAGTCACACTGTACAAATTCAGGTTTCAACTTTGTTCCGTACGGTAAGAAAGTGTGCCAACACTTCTGTTCAAGTAGCCAATACCAGAATAGCAATGCATATCTTTTTAGAAATGGTCCCAGAACAATGAAGAAGAAAAAAGAAGAACATGTTGCCTTTGATACACTGTACCAAAATGGTCTAAAATGAGGCATGTTGTGAGACGTCCATAGAGTCAACTGTACTAACTATCCCTTCAGTATACTGCAGGCTTTTCCAGTGGAGCCTTAGTGAAAGTCCTGGTATATCTCTTTTGGTGGTACATGTGTGCATGATCATTTTTTATATAACATCCTATTCCCTACTTTAATCCTATTAATTGGGAACTGGAAGCTAGGTGAAACCAACTTTCATATGGGACAAATATAATGAAATTTTCTACTATCCTAATAGTAGCAAATTTTGTGTTTTTAGCTACGTTACGTCCTTTCGTCATTTTTATTATCGTCCCAGTCTTGAGCACGTACTGAGCATCTTTCGAGAAATATAAATATAGGCTAAATAGTTGTTTTTTCATCAAAAACGAGTAGTGAGTGTAAAAGCTCACATCTATTATTCAGGTTACCTTGGCCTACCAATACTATTGTGTGTACTCAAAATCAGCATTTAGAATTTGCTGTCCACTACCCGATTAGCTCTCAATATTTCCGGCTAACTTACATATGATCATTCCTGAATTTAACTACAATTTTCTGATCATCCTCCGATGTAACGCACATTTTAGGATAAGTTGTGTGCCAAAGGTTAATCCGTTTGGAGTTATTCATCCCGGATAACATTACTTTTTGGAATTTAAGGCGAAAGTTAAAATCGCTTGGTTCGTCCATATTATCAGTTGCCGGTTTGTTTTATTAACAAGTACTCCTTAATCTAGTACATGTAACATTGCTCATTTTAGTTGGTTATCAAGTTTAGGCAACTGGTTTGTGACCCTGAGGAGGCTACGAGCCCAGCCTATCTGAAATCGGACCTTGCCAATTCTGTCCTGCCTACTGCCAATCAGAGACTGTTATTGTTGACAGTTTTGGTGGCGGCTTCTTTGAAGTTAGGGAACGGCTCGCTCTGAGCGAGCTGATTCTCAGCTCGATCCAATCATGAGGCGAGAGTCCAGCTCGCGAGCGTGAGCAGTTCTCCTGCTCACCAAAACTATAAAATAGGGGTCGCCTGCTCACATCTAGTAACTTTTGCCACTGGCAGCCATTGAGCCGGAGGTTAGGCAGCCGCCTGCAGAATCATGTTACTTTTATTTTGATCTTCAGTGTGGTATAATTTTTAACATTGATTTTAAAATATATAGGTGAGTAAAGGCATAATTCAATTTATTATTCCTGCATTATGTTTATCCTGTCCTGACGATTTGACGGCATGTCCATGGACAGCGTACTCGTCTGCGTCTCGATACACTGCTTCAATGGGCAACAGCCCTGGGATGTTTAGTGGGCTGTATGGTCCAGAATGGTGGGACCAAAGTGAAATTATAATGGCAATTTAAACATGATAATTGACCTAAACGCCCCCAGCAAATTTCTTGTAAATATATAAATTGACACTCGTCGAGTTTAGAAGTATCTTAGACTTGTTAGAAAATGATAATCGACAGTGGTTGAGTGTACTGAAAAGTTGAACTGAATCATGAGTTGTCATACCTTGGTCCAGTTGGGTCACTTTAAGTATGCCGTCCGTGACAGTCGATTCGCTTGTAAATCTCACAAATTAAATTAATGTGACCTTCCTCTCGTCCTTCTATCTCCGCTCTGCCAACGTAAACCTTACGTGCACTTTACATCTCACTCTTTAGATTTGGGGGGTGGTGCGATCGTATTTGCTCACTGTACTAAAGTACGTCGGTCTTTAGTACGCTGTATGATCGATGCATGTTTTTGCAAGCAAGACCCCAACTATGGCAACTAATGTCACGCAATCCATCCATTCATGAGAAAAATAAGTCTATTAATCCCCCCCTTGAAAATATAATATCCTTCGCATTTACAATCTCCTTATATCAACTCCTTAGTCAGATACTTAGGCCGTAATCCCGGTAGTTTTTAGAGCGTTCCAGCAAGCGACCACATTCAAACTGCGCGCTTGTGTTTACTTGTTCGAGTCAGGGACACAACTCCTAAATAAATCGGGATGGACACTCGATCAAGAGAATGATGCGTACTGCACACGAATCTGCATGAATCTGAGCTTTAGTTCGCCAGTCGTGGCGTGGCGCTATTACTCGACGTCATCCCCCGGTTGACGTCATCTGTGACGTTTATGCATAAATATTAGTAGCTTATCGAAAATGGTGGCGCTATCACCATCGATCGAAATTATCTATGGGCATTTTGTACACAGTGTCACCCGCCTGTTCGAGTGCGCTGCTTCAGATGTATCGACGCGAAACCCTGACCCTGTATACGCCCGTACTGCAGCGGGAAATCCCTAATGATTTAATGTCACGGATTAAACTTTTAAAGGCACACTAGGTGTTTTTCCTACTTTAAAGGCCCATTTGTTCTGACATACGGTTTTAGTGAAGGAATTACGGGAAGATCAAATAAAAGTATTATGGAATCTTGCAAGCTGCATTATTAGGAAGAATCCAACATTTAATAAAAGGCATTCTCGGCCATCTTTAAAATTCTTAATTTTAAAGCATTTAAATTAATATTCCTTGGGAATTTGGGTTTCTCTCTGAACCAACCATTTTGATATTCTTATTATTAATATTTATAATCCTTATCTTGAAAAGGATTTTGTCTCTGAATAGGGTAGGAGGCAGATTATTGTGTCGCAGCTGACTGGACTGAAAGCCCTCGCCATGTGTGTTTTGTAAATAATTGAATTACTACACAGATCTTGAAAAAACCATCGTCATAACCACAGAAAATCCCCAACTTGTCTGGTTGTTTATTATATTTGTAATACAATTGTTGTTCTGAAAATGCTTTCTTCCTTCCAGCCAGCAGCCGGACAGATACTGCCCCTTTTATCTCCGCTCATCCCCCTTGACGTGCGAAATTACAGTCTGGGAAATTGTATTTTTACTGGTCCTTTGTCTTGAGGGTACAAGTGTATCTTATGCTACAATATTGAACCTCCATTTTAATCTTATTTAATAACTCCTCTGCAATTAAGTCGGGGAAAACTTGAGCACTTTTGAAATACTTTTAATAAAACATTCAAAATTATTAATTCAATGATAGCAAATGGTATTGATCTCATCTCCCTCGCTCTTTCCAGCATTCAACACTGTATACCTAGCCAGCTACCTTGTTCTTTCTTGCCATTTCTTCACGCCCGGTCCGTTAAAACTATGGAGGGCGCTGTAGGCCAATAGGGGGCGCCACATTTTTTGGACTCGATCAGAAATTGTTCAAGGGCCAAATATGTATAGGCATGCCAGTTTAACCAGCTTTTAAGAAAAAGGCCACCAATAATTGTGCTTAGGGACTGGCTACTACACTGTTTTTACATCTCACACACTAGAGTATCAAATTACCAGAAAATGTGTTTCAATTATGCTAAAAGCTGGACAAAATGGCTTAGATTGACTTAAAAATCACAGTTTGTTAAAACTCTCACTTTCACCGGTTCTGGTGTCTTGGATAGAGTAGCCAGTTGTGCGAGGCTTGTCCGGGATAGGGTATCCATTTGAACAGATTTAGGCCTACAATCTTAAAAAAAAAGTTGGACCACTCACCACTTCCTTCTATATTGCACGCCCTGTTATCACTCAAGTGAAAGCCCAACCCTTAGCAATCAACAACCTGCCCCATCCTATTTTCCAAGAATTCCATCGTTCTATTGTTTTTTCAAGAAAAGTGGGGAAAACAGTCTATGAAGCAAACCTACCAAAACGCAGTTGAAGCCTGTACTCGTTCAGGTATTTATTAATTGATTAATAACACCATATGCCTATCTGTTCAACTAAAATAGCGTATGTAAACCGTGAGCTTATTTATCCGAACTTTGAACAAAAGCAGCGTATCTCAAGACCGCGGTAATCAGCCAATCCTTGGTGGTGCCGTCAAATTTAATCAGACCTGAGATACGATTTGGTGGTCTGTGAAGGGGGAGCCTGTCGTGAGATATGAATCAGCATGACTGCTCTTCTGCACCACACTCACTGACTAGGCCAAGAATTTTAGTTTTAACGTGGAAATTTCTGGGATACAAGCTGAAAATGTCAGGATTGGTGCAGAAATGTGTCAAGAAGAACATACTAAAAGTCCCCTAAAATCCTCTTTGTTCCTTGTTTCAGAAATAAGGGGGAAAGTTGTACAGGGGTAAAATTACAAAATATAGAATTGTCCTTAAATGTGTTCAACATTTTGTCATGTCCCAAGGTCAATAAAAGGTTAGAGGGTTGGCACCTTATCTACAACCGTAGGTTTTTAAGTACTACAGCCCTAAATCATTCAAGGTCATCCTGGGGGTAAATGTTTCAAAATGATCCAATTACATTGAAACCAGATTCAAATTGCTCGTAGCGTCAAGATTTTTAACAGACAATGTTCATTCAAATCAAATACATGGATTCAATATTGACAAATAAGAGCGAGAGAAAGCAGTGACCCCATAGCGCCTGTAGAACCCATCACACTTGGCCTGTAATTTTGAAAGTAGTAATAAGTAATGAGCATCACCGTGTAATATTCATTGGTGTTCATGTACAACTCGATGAAGAATTTGACACATCTGTCAGAAGAATCCGAACCATTCTGACAAATTTACCCCCAGGATGAACTTGAGCCTTTTTATTTTTACACTATATTATTAAAACTACAAGCCATAGATAGGGAAAACTATACCTTTTTTAATCCTGGGGACATGACAAAAAATGTTGGAACACATTTAAGGACAATTGAAATATTTTGAATTTAACCCTGTACAAACTTTGCCCCCTATTTCTGAAATGCACAAGAGGATTTTGGGACTTGTAGTATATTATTTCTTAGACACATTTCTGCACCAATTCTGCATTTTCAGCTTGTTCCCAAGAAAGAAATTCCACCTTTCCATTGTTTATTTTATTTACTCTTGCTTAGATGATTTCATTCGTTAATGGCGCAACAATATCAACAATTAAGACTGTGATGAAGAACGCAGAGGACAATCTACGCGATTTCCATTTTTATGGTATAAAAACGCTGCGCAATTAATGTAAGGGTAAGCTACTCTCGCAAAGTAGTTGCGTATTTCCGCAGCCGCATAATCAAAAGATTTTTGCTCTACAAAGTTACTCCACGAAAACAGAAAGAGTTCGAATTTTCTTTTAAAAAACTTTTTCTTTTTTTAACAAATTTCCCCAAAGGGGATGTCGGGGGATTTTAATGGGTTAAAGAGGATTTTTTCTGCTTCGAATGTAATCAAAACATTGGACTGGAATATTTTTTCCGGGTTCTTCCTCGCTCACGACCCCCGGCTAGTTAGTATTAAACTTATAAATAAACATATATGCCAATCTGTAGGAGTGTAAAGCTCTTTGAAGAGGGTTTCGCATTGCCTGCATCTTAAATTTTATGCAGGGTTAGCAAACAGAAAATGCCAGATATGAGTATATAATGGTCAAAACCATATATCCTACCTCCGTTTATTCAAAATTGTTGACAAAATTAAATAAACAAAAATATTACAAATATATGGCAATATAGATTTATTTTGGCAAAACTATTATTCTATTTACAATTTCACATTTTTTGGTCGGCCATTTGGACGATTTTTGGCCACCCTCTGGATTCGAATTAATGATAACATTGCAAATAGGTAGAGCATGCGGTTTTGATTGTCCTAACACAACATTTTTTTTAATTTTTTAGGTTTTTTCTTTTTTTAATTTTGGAAAAATTTGGAATTTTTCCATAAAATTTTTTAATTTGTGGTTTTTTTTCTAATGCTTTTTTTTGAAAAGCTTTGATAAATAGTATACACTTAAATTGCCACAAATGCATTGGCAAAGCTAAACAGCATATATTTAATGATTCATTCATGCTTTTATCCAATTTTAGGCCGATATATGACTTGTTTTAAATTTGACCAGTTTGGCAGCAATATTGGCGGCCCATCTTGGATATCTCAAGGCACTCACTTTTTTTCATGTTAACATCTGAAATGTGTTAGGACCCCAAAAGCGGCATTCAAAAAATGTTGGTTTGGTTAAGTATTGTGGGGGGTGCACGGGAACCCCTTAACATGCCCAACTACATGACCCTCCTATGATCTCCGAATTGTAAAAAAATATGTAGACGGTGGAAAATGTTTTTGTTGCAGTCTCTGAGGAAAGATGAACAATTTGAGCCCATTTTTGAAGAAATCGGAGCAATATTTAAGATTTAACCTTTTGTGATGACCTTTGACATTTGAGGATTTTTGTGTTTATATCTTCATAACCATAAGTTGTAAGTAGTACAAACTATACCTTTTTTTAAATCTTGTAACAAGACGAACACTTTGGTTACCTTTTTACAGCAGTACAATCATTTTTCATCTTTGACCCCTGTATTATGAATTTCCCCCTCCTGGATTCCGCCCACACTTCCACGAGGAGCACCCCCGCTAAATTTGTTCATTGACCTTCAGAGAAGATAAATCCACTGAGAAATGATGCTCTGCTCTCCACGGTCACGGAATTGCCCCAAATGACCCAACTATACTGTACTGCGGCTCATTTACATATATTTTTCGTGTGGTAAACAAACCTTGTTATTCATGATATTTGATTTTTAAAGCGACATAATGGCATAAAAAAATATTCAGATATAATGATAAGGACCCTTACTGAAATCACTTCCACAAGTTTGAAAACAATTTGGATGTTACATTCTGTAAAAACAGTAAAAAGAGGGGAAGGGGGAAGAGTTCCAGAGGGGAAGGTTGCAGTTCGTGGCAATTTCTGGAACAGAAAAACCAAGGTGTTGACATCCCTGACAGAATTTACAGTGTATCTAGCATGTTTTGTGACACAATTCAAAAGCATTCAGACCAGGATTCAGGCATTGTACTTTAGGCTTGTAGTAAGATATTGATCTGGCAAGTGAAAGATGGATTAGCCGGGATTACCACATATACAATAGCAATGGTCTGTGAGCTGATGGCAGCATGTTTTTCAAGTTTAGTAAATGCTGGCAGTAATGTTAGCATCCTTTTTCCAGAAATTGCCACGAACTGCTACCTCCCCCTCTGGAACTTTTCCTGTTTTTACTGTTTTTACAGAATGTAAACATCCAAATTGTTTTCAAACTTGTGGAAATGATTTTAGTAAGGGTCCTTTTCATTATGTCTGAATATTTTGTTATGCCATTATGTCGCTTTAAATGTTATTTTTATGTCTTGTGAATTGGCACTGTATGTTGGTTTTACTGCATAGTGCTATCGTAAATAACCACATCTCATAAATATGTTAAGATGCCAATTGAATACCACATTACAACGATGCATTGTGCTCTCGACGTATGTAAGTTTTTAATAATAAAACGTGTTTGCTTTCACTACAACGAATATCCTTATATGTATGAATATTGCCTGGGTCAATTGTGTTGATGGATATTTTCAAATTTAATTTCTCTGGGAATGTGTTCATGTTCATATTTGTGTATGTTTGTGTATGTGGGTGTATGTGTGTGGAAGTTTTCTTCTTCTTCTTCTTCCACAAGTCATTAGTAGTGGCTTGTGGTGGTGTCAGGATTTATTCAACTGAGTAAGCTGATCCGGGGCCCCGTGTATCCATGATACGGACGCTTCTGACATGGCCCGCTTTTGAGACTGGGGCGGATTGGGGACAGTCAGGGGTTTTCACCCTACTCTTATTCGATACTGACTGCGATGTGCATGTACAGTTGTGACTCTCTGTACACGGGACTGACGGCTTAACGTCCCCTCCGAAGGACGGGATGCTTTCATGATTCATTTGCCCAATTCCAAGTGAACCGTGGAGGAGAGCGGTATTCTGTATTTAATCAATAGCTCGTATACAGATTAAATCCAGAATTGAGCACCCGAATAAATCCCAGCAAGTGACCCCACCGGGATTCGAACCCGGGATTTTTGGTAGATTTGCGCCACAGGCAAGCACCCTAACAGCTAGGCCACGCTCTCCCACAAGTGTGGAAGTAACAATGGCAAATTCTTGTAATGCTTGTACTGCATGTAACTCTCGTCCTCCGAAGTGGGGTGGTTGCGCTTGTGTTTTGTACTTATAACTTTTTTCACGTTTCCATCCGTCCCATCCATATAATTGTTTCCAACTTTATTTCACCTCTTTTGGCAATAATTAATTGAAATTTAAGGTATTATGGTTTGGTATTTTAAAGAATAAAATGTGTTATTAAAAGTCGTTTTCATGGTCTATGAACATGAAAATCGCGTAGCAAATATTGACCATTCGAGATGTTAAAGTCAAATATTCATGGAAATATTTCTAACTGAAAATTGCACTAGTTGACCCCATAATAGAGTTAATTTTTTTTTAGATTTATAGTAGCATTCAAATACAAGGTACTTAGGCTAGCAGCGGAACTGCAATTTTACAAAGCCATGTAGCTATCTCTAAAGTTAGCCATTTAACTCCATAAAAAACGATGAATATATATCTACAGAGGTGTCGAGTAACAAAGGTACAACGCAACCAATGGAGTGGAGTTAACGTCACATAAAGTCACGTAAACTTTACACAACTACATGCACAAATATCAATATTTTTTCAACTTTGAGAAAGAGTTTACTTAACTTTGAGTAAGATATTGTTCAACTCAACAAATTAGCTTGCACAAATGAATTCAATTTTTTACGGGTGCGCACTTTTTTGTAGTAACGTAATTGAAAATAGCTTTTAAAATCTTAGTATATTATTATTATTATCGTTTATTATTGTTATTTTATTGTTATCTAAACAGATAGAGCTCATGCATGACTCTTATATACTGCACTACGGCTCATTTACATATATTTTTCGTGTGATAAACAAACCTTGTTATTCCATTCGAGATGTTAAAGTCAAATATTCATGGAAATATTTCTAATTGAAAATTGCACTAGTTGAAGTTTTTAGATTTATAGTAGCATTCAAATACAAGGTACTTAGGCTAGCAGCGGAACTACAAATTAATTTTTCAAAGCCATGTAGCTATCTCTAAAGTTATCTATTTAACTCCATAAATACGATGAATATATATCTACAGAGGTGTCGAGTAACAAAGGCACAACGCAACAAATGGAGTGGAGATACACAAAGTCACGTAAACTTTACACAACTACATGCACAAATATCAATATTTTTTCAACTTTGAGAAAGAGTTTACTTAACTTTGAGTAAGATATTGTTCAACTTACTGTACTTTTCCTTTTTATCCAACAAATTAGCTTGCACAAATGAATTTTTTACGGGTGCGCACTGTTTTGTAGTAGCGGAATTGAAAATAGCTTTTAAAATCTTGCCCGTATTCCAAAGAGGTGTTTTAACAACTGTTTAACAACAAACGTTTATATCTGAAGTAGACAGGAATTTCGGACTATGATTGTTTAACACCTTTCTTGCGATTGTTAAACATATTTTTGGTATACGGACCTCTTTGCCTCATATCACCATTAATAATAATAATAGAGGCAACGAGAAAAAAAATTAAATATTTACATATATTAAGGTTTTTTGTCTATTTAGGCAAGCAATCAATGTCCTTGTTTGACAGCGAAATTACACTTAAGCTTATTGTCTGCAGGTCTTTGGATGTGTTGTTTCCTGCAGAGGTGCTAAGTCCTTCCGATGTATTGTTGCGACATTCAGCAGAACTGCAAAAGAAGAGTTTTTTGAGCAAAGTTGAGTAGCCACTCCGAAAGTGTTCGTTCATGATTCCGTAGATGATGAAATTGATGGAACTGTTGGAAAAGGCAAATGCATTGGCTACCATAAGGAGCCAGGCAGGCCAATTCCCATTTAAATCAAAGAGTACATACACGGTGTAAGGTGTCCACATGGTCATGAATGCTGCCCAGATTGTAAACACCACTCGCAATGTCCTGATGTCCTTATTGCGCCAACTTTGACCGGTAGAAGCCGAACTGTGCTTCTGAAGACGACGGTTTGACTGTCTTACCAAAATATAAATATGAATGTAACAATATGGGACAATTATCATGGGAATAACTGCCCCTAAAGTGATGAGGTATATGGTGTAGGTGTAACTTTTAGCGTACATATAAGTACAAAGCAGGCCTTTATCGTCGTATCCATGTGCACCCCAACCGAAAAAGTTGGGCAAGTCGATGATGAACGCCATTAGCCAAATGCATGCCAAAATCAAAGGTACAGTACGACATGTGTACACAGTTTTGTAAAGTTTTGAATGTAGATGTAACGATTCACAGATATCCCAACTATGCTCCAAATAGAGCATCCACAGCAAACGACGACCAAAGAGCCTAGTCCATTACACAATGTAGGACGGTGGTGTAAGAAACCCATGTCGACAACTCCGACAACGGCAAATGGGTGCACAAAACTTGTAACAAACAAATCAGCAAATGCAAGATTTACAATGAAACTGTTACTTAACACTTGCAACTTTTTATTTACCATTACTGCTCCTATGATGAATAGATTACCAGGTACTCCCAGACAAGCCATGACTCCCATTACTACTATATATGCTACGTAATTTCCAGCGATTACGGATATGTCCCTTGTATTCCTTTCGCTGAAGTCTGTATTTTGATTAGAAAGGAGGGTCCCCACGGTAGTAGAAGTTATTACTTCCGTAGATAAATGAAATATAGATGAATTAAAGATCCCTGAACTTAAACCTTCTCTTCCATCTGCCATTGTGTCTGTAAGAGTCCGAATAGCTTGCTTGCCTTTGATGAAGATGCAACCCAAAGCGCTCGTTTTTCCCAACTTGCATGCTGGGAGAACAAAATGCCAAATGCATTTATTGACTTTCATGCACGGCTTTATTTAAAACCTAGACGTTTAACAGAGGTGGGAGTACTCGCTAAGGAAAAGGCGACACACAAGAGTATAAATACAATCAACCTTACGCCTTTTGTCATTACGGTTTTTGAGAGAATGTAATTATATAAATAAATGAACTTAACATATATTTAAAGGGGCACTGGCACATTTTCACAAAATATGAAAATTCTTCAATTTGCTCGCAAATGATAGTCTAGGCCATTGGAAGATTAAGACACACGGTAGTGTGTCAACCAAGTTTTAAATAAAACAACCCGAAAAACAAGAAAAAAACAGCAAAGAAGCATTAGAACATCCCTGATACAAGCGACACACACCGTGAGTATATTAACAGAAACAAACTTCCCTTTGTTTGACGCGTGTTTGACGAGTAAAATCACTAGGTGAGAGTATCTTTAACAATCGCTTAACTACTCGTAATACAAAAGCATAGCATGCATTTAAACCATAAGAAGTATATATGACAAATTTCATGAGCAAGATATGCTTTAAGAAAACGGAAACGACGAGTTAGAAATGCTTTCAAACGGTCATTTATAACGATTATTAGTGGCAAATGTGAAACTTAAAAAAACGGTATCACAGACCTACAGCCTTTATTACGAAATGAATATTGACCAAATTTAGTACATGATTTCTATTTATCCTCATTATGTGCCTTTTACTGCTAACATTGAAAATAATTGACTTTATACAAAGAAAATGATGTTTTACGAGATTCTTTTGTTCAACATCACTACTGAATCCTCACATACTAGCATATACAACAATTCCCGTGTTAAACTGCAAGCTTCCTCCGTGGCGCAGGGGTCATAGACGTGATAGATATTATTGATTTTACTTTTGGATTGTCTGTTGTTGTCAGTTCGAGCCCGGCTGTGGCCCACTACTTTCAGCATATTAATACTATGCTAGTATTGAGTTCTGGTGATCATTATCTTTAATTTTGGGTATGTAGGCTAACAGTCACCCTGAACATAGAAACGAAATGGAAGTATAATAAATATAAAATTGTACAAGGAGGTTGAAACATGCCCATTGGCCAAATCTTTCTTAATAATTATGTAATTGTTAGTATTCAGTTATTAGGAAACATCAAAGTTGTCAGTTCCATTTTACATTGAAATGAATACTCATAACAATAAAAATTAGTATTTCGTAAAAACAGACTAAAAGTGCTGCTATGGATGCAAAATTAGACAATAATTATTAAAATGATCCGGTGATTTTCACCAATTTGAACCAAAATATTCCTCATAACTATAGCAAGTAATATCACAGGGAAAACGTCTATTCTCTGATGAAAAAAATAGATTCATAAATACAATATCTAATTCTTTTTAACTTTTCGCGGTGATTTCAAGGGAATATGATTCGCCCTAATATAGTAAGTCTCAGTTAGTGCTATCATTCTATTTAGCAGAGAGGACAAATTTCATGATGTAAAGTCGAAATTCAAGTACTGAAGTACTGATTTTTTTATTGAGATTTTCATTTAATATCATCGTAAATAACCTCGTAATCAGTGGCACCGTTCATATTATTCACACATTCCTTGCACATGCACTGTTAAAAATAAACCTGTAAAAAACAGGCATTTGACTGGCAGCTGGGACTCACTACATGCAGAACGTAAAATAACTGGAGCCGTAAAAATACGAAACCATTGCAGGAGAACGTAAAATAACGGCGTAAAATCTCAGCTTCAACGTTATTGTGGGTTTTTGACTTGTTTAAACAATATTAAGAATTAGAATGTTATTACAATCATCTGACCAAATTTTCACGTTGTAGGTATGGCATCATACAAACGTTGTATTTACGTTACCACGTGGTTGTAAAAAAGTTATATTTCAGGCAAACAATTTTGAGAAAAAAGGCAATAAACAAAGGGAAAACGTGAAGAAATAAAGATTTAAACCAGTTTATAGACTTTGTTTTATATGGTGATGCACACATTCTAATGTCACCAATTACTTAATCATCATATGAACAAACTTACATGTACCTTACATAGATTCGAACCAGGGCCTTAAGATTACAAGTCCTAAACCTTATCCACTACACTACATGACTTTACTGATATCAGATGCTAAAATTAAATATATATATGTGTGTGTGTGTGTGTACTATTTTTTTTCAAATTAAACTAAATATAATACAAAAAGGAGGAAAAGAATTTTTAAAACTATTTTTAAAAAATGATAGGGAAAATAAGATTTTGTATTTTTTTAATGACGTTACTTACGACGTTATTTAACACATTTTATAGGTAAAACGATTTTCATAGTTCGTATTCTTACATTAAAAACAAGTAAGTTACAAAAGAACGTAATATTACGGAAAATATAATAACGGTCAGCGTATAAATACTACCTTTTTAAAAATGTGTAGTATTATTTTTAGCCACTCTTTATTTACATTTTTCTGCTTCCAAATTGTAATTTTATGTTAGGTATAGGTAATAAATCGTGAAGATTATTGAATAATTGGGGTTTACCGTAATTTAATAGGTAAAGTCTGGTAAAATTAGGAACATTTTTAACAGTGTGTAGTGAGTCATGTGTATACGTTTATTCTGCGGACAATTGGAATAAGTATATTATAAATATGTTCTCTTACAAAAAGATGTCCTCTTGCTAGACCGGGTTGCGTATAGGTCGTGGTTGCATAAGATTTTACAGGTATTTCATATAAACTGAATTCGAATTTTCCTGCCAATAGGCCATTATGGTATTGTAAAATTCATATGTCCATATTTTTGCAGAGATGCCACTTTGCAGGGAAAACCATGCATGAATACAGGGTTTCTGCTTGCCAAATTTAGTATTTTTCGTTATTTTCAGCCCGGGTTGGGGATTTTCGGTGTTCTTTTATGTACCTTTCCAGGGGTTTTCACCAATTAAAAGGTTTTTGAGTGATGCTGAGTGGCATCTTTTATAAATTTATAAGCTTATCGTAGAAATTAACAGGTGGTTTCCCTAATTGTAACGGTCACTGCAAAAACAGTGATTAGAAATTAAACACCTTTCTAAACACTGTTTTGCACCACGTTTTGACATTGGGTGTTTAGAGATTTGAAACCAAGCATTTCAAGTAGAGATTTGACATCTTTAATACCTAAACACTAATTTGCACCATGTTTCTAAACACTGTTTTGCAGTGCTGGTGATAGAATTGCTACGTGTCCTCTTAATAAAATACGACTTACTAAACTAAATGCAAACAGTAACTCATTCTTTTCTTTTACAATGTAAAATAGCAGTGTAATATCACCAAAAGGTACAAATTCTTAAATTTTAATTCTATTTTTTTGTGAAAAAGGCCCAAAAATTGCAGAAACTTTAAAATCTGAATATCTCAGTAAATGAAGAAGAAGATAAAAACGTCAAAAAGTACTAAAAGTTTTATTTATTTATTTATCATTTTGCAATTAACGTAAGTACACATAAAAAGGGGACCGGCAGGCAGAGGCTGCCAGGCACAACAAAAGTGAGAACCACTGACATCTGAAAGACGTGCGTACCCCACCTCTGCCTACTGGTCAAAATATACAATACAAAATGAATAAGAGTTAAAAATTAGAAATAGTTATTAAAAGACATAAAAACATTTCATAAAACACCAGCAAGGAGTAGCCCCACATGCACGCAATCACACACACCACCAGCAAAACACATAACCTCCCTCGCCCACAAAATACACACCACCACAAACACACATAGCACACACCTGCATACATACATACCAACCACCTGCATACACCTAATATAGAACACACACACACACACACAATGGGTACACATAATCACATGAAAAGCAATTCTGTACTAAAAGGACTTATTGCACAGACTTCACATACCAGTCCATATTGCACTAAAAGCACAAGATAGTGTGCCCCCACGCACACATGGAAATTTACAAATGATGAATTTGTTTGAAATGATCACGCAATTTAAACTTGAAACAAATAAAAGTATTGCACACAAGGGAATCGGTGACATGGTATGGTAAATCGGACCATTTCTTAGGGAAGTGCTGAACTGAGTTGTAGCGTAGGGCATCGGTTCTTGCTTTGAGATGGTGGAATTTGATATGTTCAGTGTGTCTTGTGTTCACCTGGATTTTATTCAGGGAAGGCATGGAATCAGTACAACCAACAGTGCAAAGGCACTTGGCCACGAGACAAATAGACATGTTTTCACGTCTCTGGGATAGATAACCAAGGTTGAGACGTTCTAATCGGGCACTATAGTCTTGTTCGCCTTTGGTGAAGAATTGCTCTGGTAGCAGTTCTTTGCACACGTTCAAGTGCATTTTTAAGGTTTTGGGTATGAGGAGACCAAACTGGTGAACAATAGTCAAGAATTGGGAGAACCATAGTACGGTATAATTGGAGGAGAACATCGGGATGACTTTCTCCTGCTACATGCCTAATGAAACCAAGAAGTTTGTTACTCCTAGCAACAACATCTTTAACATGAATGTCCCACTTCAGATCTTTGGATATGATGACACCAAGAAGGGGCAGAGAATCCACTTTATCTAGGGCAACATCATTAGTAGAGTAAGAGGACTGGATAATGGTGCGTTTTCTAGAGATTGACATGAATTTACATTT
This sequence comes from Ophioderma brevispina, assembly GCA_023653785.1. Lineage (NCBI taxonomy): Eukaryota > Metazoa > Echinodermata > Ophiuroidea > Amphilepidida > Ophiodermatidae > Ophioderma > Ophioderma brevispina. The sequence continues at coordinate 9,110 of JAMKCH010002085.1, read as the reverse complement.
GGCGGGGTTTAAAGCCACTATCAGTCATTTTTTTCCAAAATTAAAATGCCCATTTTGTCTCTAAATTGTTAGTGTTAGGTCATATCAACACCTTATATTACGGTTCATTGTGAAAAACAGACACTTAAGCAGTTTAAAGCAGTCCTGAAGATGCCATTTACGACTGTTTTTGCGCCTAAAAAAATCGGATCCCGACTTTTATTAGTAAACAAAGCATAAAAATCATTATTTCTTGACAAATACGGCGCGTTACGCTTAGCCACTTACAGGGGTCTTTACTACAACAATTTCCAACACAACAGTGCAAAAAAAAATGCACTTTTGTTTACATTTTGAAAAAATCGCTGATAGTGGCATTTTTGGTGGACCAGCTGTATAATTTGTTAAGATCAGATTGTAACTTCTTAACATCAACATCACTTTGAATTGTACGATATAAAAATGTGTCATCAGCAAACTGTCCTATGCCAGAGGTCAGGTGCTGTCCTAGATCATTGACATAAATGGTGAAAAGAAGTGGACCCAACACAGACCCCTGAGGGATCCCAGAGAGAACGGGAACCCAATCAGCATTGTGACCTCTGAAGGTAACCCTTTGGACACGGCCTAAAACAAAAGAAGTGATCCAGGAGAGCAGCTGACCTCTAATACCATATGTTTTACTGAGTTTGGAAATTAATGTGTTATGTGATATAAAGTCAAATGCCTTACTGTAATCAAATGAAATAAGATCGACTTGTGTCCCATTTCTTCTGCAATGCAAAAGAAAATGCATGCCCGTTTTCCCACCGTCAACCTCCATACAGCTTCATGTGAGGTAATTGCGGTAGCGGGAACCTTCCTATGGTGTTTTGTATTGTTCTTCCTACCATAGTATCTCACAGAAAGACTGGTACAAAAAAACCTACCCAGAAACATAAATGAACTCTACCACAGAACTCATAACCAACATACCTTCCATAACAGTCGACTGTCGGAACCATTTCGTACGTAAAAGACTTGGCGCCCCCCCCCCGCGGTGCACGTGGATAATTTTACAACGAGATTGGACTTTATTCCGTATATTGAATACATAGTTCCGACGGATCTGCACTCGAACGGTCTCTAAATCGTTGAATTAAAACCAACAAGAAATCAAGCAAGAAAAAACAAACAAACAAACAAAAACTAAGCAATATCAACTTGAAAAGTATTCAAGTCAGTCAGAACAAGACGGCCTTTACACAAGAAATAAGAATACTAATTCCAAACTCACTGCCAATATAACCTTAAGCAAGAACAAGTGCAGTTTGGAATTATTTAACACTTTGCCCGGGAACCTACGCTAGAAGTGACCCAGATTGAATTTCCAATTAATGTTCATGAAAAGCTGCAGCGTGACCTTGAAAATCAGAACTAATTTTGGCCTAAAAGCGAGTCATTTCAAAATTTGATTCGATTGTACTGTTCCCCTCCTTAAAAATACCGTCACGGACCCCCTGAGACTTCCTACTTATTTTTTTCTAGATTTTTTCGAACTTCTTTTCATTCGTTTCAAGAATATATATGCTAACCTTTGGAAAAATCTGCCCACAAAACCCCAAAAGACAATGAAACTATATGGTGTCTGTACAAACTGATCGTGCCAAGTCCAAGATTTGGATCAAGTCTATCAAGTCTATGCGCGCGTACTGAGTACAAATAATTCACGGCTCGCTGTAGAGTTTTCTCAGTGAAGAAGTGTGTCACAATTTATGGAGCATTCGGGTAGAAAACGTTCGATTTTTCGTATAAATTTCACATTTTGGAATCTTGGGAATATATTTTACGAATCTACAATAACCAGGGAACCTAGTCAACCAACTCGTTTGCCGATATGTGTGAAATTGAGAGCAGGAAAGCAGAAGACATATGATACAAATTACTGGATGTGTGGATACGGCGTGCATGCACGGCGTTTCGTGTGTAATTTGAGCTTTGTGGTGAACTTATACGATCTCATACAAGTGCCAGCGGTAAATTCAAATAAACCCTGGCATTTGTAAGATTTGTAGTTTCGCTACTCATATACATCGATAGAGGAGACCCAGCTTTACACAAAAATCGTCATGAAAAGAGGCCAGGACTTCCGAGAAGAAGGTAAAAAAATAGTAAAAATAAATATGAAAAATACAGATTATCAATGTATTAGCCTATAAGGCTCTATCGAATCGATTTTTCCCCAGGTTTTATTCATAGCTCCCATGGGTCCAGGGAAAGTATCAACAATTTGGTCTGATGATGATGGTTGCTTTAATGAATTATACCATGAATGTTCTAAAAAAAGAATTCGGAATAGAAGAAATGGGACCAAGTTTGCCAATGGGGCAGATGCACTTGAGTATACTTGGTGCTACTTTACATTTATGAACTTTATATGGCTCGTACTCTTTTTAAAACTTGGTGTCTTTTTGCGTTGCCAACGTTTTTGGTAGATATATTTTACACATAAAAATAACATACCCTATACAGATAAGAAGCCAAAGACATCCAGGTAATTTGAAGACTATCTTTTAAGTTTGCCGTAACTTTAATTAACCAAATGTGTCTATTAAATGAATATCATAGACTCGTACTCATTGATAATAAAACCACAAAGGTCACAGACCGGTCAAACAGGGTGGATGTCGTGGGAATCAACACTGGTGTGTGTTTTCCTAATTTTGAACGCCGTTTTCGTCGTCTGCTATATTAATGACTCCGGAGTCATTTTATTATAAAATCGTTCTGTTTACACTTAAGGGCGCTGATTTGGGCTTAATCATTTCAGGTGAAGGCTAATGCATACAAGGTACAATTTGGTGCAAAGCACCAATGTGGCTTGTGCAATGAGTTTGTAAGAGGTGCTAGAAAGAGAATCAAATTTGCTCTAGGATGTCTAGAATATCTGCTGCATCAGAGCGCCTAACAGGCGGCTAGATCAGCTCTCGCTCTTTTACTTGATTTTTGTGGTTTTACTCACTTGTTTTTACTCTAATTTTGTTGCGGTGGGTTCAACTAAGGTTACTTCATCTGCACGACTGATTTTTTTGGTATTCTGATCTCTAATTAAGCTAGGGTCTTTGTTTTTAGATTCTTGCTGTTGTGTTCCAATTTGCCTTGTACAATGGTACCAGGGGCGGCGCCAGGGTAAAATCATAGGAGGGGCGAAACATCATAGGGTGTGAAACAGTACAAATGAACTCATTTTGGTTAAAAACCCCTAACTTTTGCGCAATGAATTGCGTAAAACCCCTGGTTTTCCTAAATTTTTAAACTCTCAGGGGGCGGCCGCCACCCCCCTAGCGCCGCCCCTGAGTGGTACATTCTTTGCACACAGTATTACTGTATGCAAGACCCAGCCTTGTTATTTTCACACCTTCCACAAACCATCCTCTTTTGTTTTCATGCAAGACTGCATAGCAGATCTACATCAATAGCAATGCAGTGCTCATTCATCGAATACTCAAGATCTACGCTGTTTGAAGTGGGTAAATCATGTTTGCAACTTCAATTATTAATTGTAGCAACAGAGAGGATAGCTGCCTTGGGAATAGCTGCTGCCTCATCTTTTTCATGGCTAAGGCATAAATTAACCCGTCGAGGAACTCGTGCTGGGACTAGAAAGCAGTGTCAGATTCAAGTGATTACCAACCGGCGGCCACACAAGCCACCAGCACTCAGACCACAGACTTGCCTTGTTCCTCTTAAAAGGCATAAACCAAACTATCAGAGCCACATTGCACTCTGGAATGCCAGGTCCGTCGTAAAGAAAACTACTTCCATTACCGAACATGTTCTGGCTCACCAGCTCGAGATGATCTTCTTCACTAAAACGTGGATTAAGGATTCCGATATCAACAGAGTTGTAATCGGCGAGTTGTCACCTCCTAAGTACTCTTTCATCAACCACCCACGACCAAACGATGCCCACGACGGGCTTGGTATTCTGCACAAGGCGTACATCCATCTGACCGTTAAAGATACTGGAATTCAAACTGAGATGTTCGAGCACTGCTGTGTGATGGATACCAAGAATGGTGTGAAATATGTCCTGGTTTACCGCCCCCTCCATCAATAGAAAATGCATTCACCAAATCAGGATTCTTGTCGGAGTTTGACAACTTCATTGATGAGATTACCACTCTCCCTGGTAAGCTAGTGCTTCTCGGCGATTTTATTATTCATGTTGACTCTCCGGAAGAATCTGATGCACGTCATTTTCTGACCACATTAGCTACATCAGTTCTACATCAACATGTTACAGAGGGTAACACATGAGAAAGGTCATGTACTTGATCTTGTTATTACTCCTGAAGGCGACGACCATGTACTCGATTGCGTGGTGAAAAATGTCTTGATGTCTGATCATTACCTTGTGGACATCACAGTTAAGCAAAAATACTCCCAGGTAACATTTCCCATGGTTCAACAATGACGTGGGGAAGCCCGTAAGCTCAAACGCCGGTGTGAAAGGAGATTCAGAAACTCGAAACTTGATGCCGACCGCCAGATGTATCTTGAGCAGAAAATTATCACGGACAAGGTTATTGAGAAGGCCAAAGCTGACTACTATAAGGGGCAACTGGAAGGAGCCGAGGACAATCTTCACCACACTGAATGATCTTCTTAGTAGGAACTCACGCCTTCTTCCAGATGGTGATGATCCCAAGGTTCTGTCTGAGAAGTTCTCTAAATTTTTCATCGACAAGATTCAGAAAATCCGTTCTCAGCTCGATTCTGCCGAGGCTGAAACAGAGACTGTAAATGATCCTGATGAGCTACAACCATATACCAATGCATCTCCTCAGTTCTGTGGTTTCAATGTAGTGTCGTCTGAGGAGATTTCAAAATGGGTCGGTCGTTACGCCAACAAGACATGTTCATTGGATCCAATACCAACATTGCTATTGAAATCATGTATACCAGCTCTCCTGACTAGCATTGTGAATTCCTCACTTTCATCTGGACAGTTTCCTGAAGCTCTTCGTGAAGCTGTGATAACACCAGTCATTAAGAAAGCCTCTTTGGATAAGAACGTGATGGAGAACTACCGTCCTGTATTCAACATTGCACTGATTTCCAAACTCATTGAGAAACCAGCCATCAAACAGCTTCAAGATAACCTCACCATCTATGATCTCAACGAACCTCTCCAATCAGCCTACAGAATTCATCATAGCACGGAGCCTGCACTTATGAAAGTTCAATGTGATTTTCTTAACGCCAATGGAGATCGTAAAGCAGGGTTCCTGGTCATGTTGGATCTTTCCGCGGCATCCGACACGGTAGATCATGATCGACTTATTCACCGCCTATCTAGCCGCTTGAACATTAATTAGACTGGTCTTGAGTGGGTCTGATCGAAAGAACAAAGTGTGCATTGCTGGAGAATATTCGGAAAGACTTCCATATGTACCCCCTCGTATATATTTACATGATACAAAATTTATTTTAATTTTGGCCTTGTGTCATCAAAAACGGAATAAACAGCTAAAATAATTAAATTTTATGTTGCATGTAAATATATGAGGGGGGTACATATGGAAGTCTTGCCGAATATTCTGCTACCACAACGATGAAATTCGGCATGCCCCAGGGATCAGTGGTGGGTCCTTGGATGTTCACCAACTACGTCCCTCCTATTGGTGATATCATCAAGCATTATGGACTGTCCTACCACGTTTATGCAGATGATTCACAGATATACACCACCTTCAACCCAAAGAAACCTGGCGATGCAGAGGTTTGTCTCTTCAAGATAAGAGCTTGCATACGGGGAATCAAGCAAATGGAAGACTGTCAACAAGTTGAAGGTTCACTGACAAAGACACCTGTGCACATGCTGTTCGGGCACTGATCATCAGCCGTTTAGACTATTGCAACTGTCTTTTGCACGGAATTTCAAAATATGATATCAACAGTTGGTTTTTGCACCTGGGCGCAGAGAGCATGTAACTCCTCTACTGAAAGACCTGCACTGGCTTCGTATGGAAGAAAGAATCAAGTTCAAAGTTCTCCTACATATCTACAAGTGCTTGTATGGCCAGAACCCATCTTACCTTAAAGTAGCCATGGTTCTCTACACTCCAGGACATGCCGGTCTTCGGTCGAACCTTGACTCTACAAGGCTGGTTACACATAAGCATGCGCCTCTGGTGATAGGGGACAGATCTTTCTTCTAAGCTGGACCTCGCCTATGGAACCACATCCCGACAGCAATCAGATCATCTAAATCCATTGAGGTCTTCAAGAAGCAGCTAAAAACCCACCTGTTTGCTGATCTTATCAGGATTGACTGCTCGCATTTGCATTATTTTGCATTTTTACCTTTGTTGCATCATCCCGCACTGTGACTCTTTCCACCTTTTACTTGTTCTTGTTTTTCACAGCTCCCATCTGCCTAGGATTGTTCATCTTCTTGGTAGAGGCACAAGAGCCCCGGGATGACCATGACACAATTATTGATACCACTGTGGGTACTTTCACAGATCCCCATAGGAGTGGCTCTTGTGTATCCCCATATTTCGGGCCTGTGTCAGTTTAAAGTATGGGTGGCCTATGGAAAGTTGCTTTCACTCCACATTGCCACTCCCACATTGCCACAGTGCTGACCACTATCTTGCCTTTTAGTTATGTTGTTCCTAAGTCGTTTTCACTTTGACATTGTGCCATCTGTAAATATTATCTGACACTTTTATCATGGTTTTAGCAAATTTATTTATTTATTCATTTATTTTTTTTTTTTTTGCTTTGAATAAAGTTTGTCTCATTCGTTTATAATTATGTTTGCTTTTTAACTTTGTGAGCGCAATGATCTCATTTAATTGCGGTTCTCCCACTATTATTATTATTATTATTATTATTATGATTATTATTATTATTATGTCTATCAGTTCACCATGGAGTTATTATAAAAATTCCATGGTTTCACTTACAAGCAAGAAATACTCAAATTAATGGCCTAAAAGACCGCCGATTCAGCTTCAAACCGGTGAGGGAACACATTTCGCCTGAATCACTTCCTGTTCCCTTTATAGTTTATTCCTTGCTTAAACCTACGAAATCAAAATTAAGACTTATACACGGTCAAATTATGACTCGGTCTACATACAAACGGTACATGGGTACCCATTCTGCCGACACTGGCACCTTTGCACAGTCATGCACTCTATCCAGAAGCGATGCACTAATTCACTGAGCACCGGGTGCATATTGCAATATTCACTGTAAATTCAGTGCTTAGCATTGAAAAACCATTTAAACACAATTATTTTTCTAAATCTTTAATATTTTTAGAATTTAAAGATATCATTCATTGAAATGCTAAACACTAACTACCTAAACATGGATCTCGTCTCCATTTTCTAAACACAGAATTTACAGAGTAACTAATCAGGGCATAATGAAAAGTCACGTCTCAACCCTTTTCTGGTATCCGTAGATTGGACTAGCGCATCATCAGGTCTCAACTTCTTCAGTATCAACCTATATAGTCATGATAAAGTACCAGTAATACAGTTTTACCAGTTAGCACAGTACTGTTGAACCTTTATCTGGCTAAATACTTAGAGATTCGTTATGCTTATGTTTCCTGTAAATAAAGAGAGTCTGTGTTTGTTGTTCACTGCGCCAATACGCCTCCAAAAGATTAATTCTGTTCCGACAGCATAAAATTAATTAAAATATAAAGATATTTAAAAATACCGAAGTAGAAAAGCCATGATGAATTATTCAATCCCTGTGGAATGCCACCCAACGAAATAGGCAAGTGTGACCAATTGACCATAGGGCTTAGATCATATCGACTGATGCATTAAAAATATATATTTCAGGCGCTGTTGCGCATGCTCAATCAATTAGGGATGATATAATCAGTTTACTGATACTGTAAATAAGGTAGGTAAGGATTCGCATTTTCAAGATTACGCATATGCAATGTCAGCATCTACCCAGAAAACGAAATGCTACAGTTTTCAAGACAGAACTCAAATTTCATGTTTTCTTTATTATATGTTGTCATACTTTGAATACTCCCTTTGCTACTGAGATAAATACAACTTAACTGACGTCAGTCCTGATTTAACATTTGCAGGCTTTCTTTCAAATCCTCAATTTCCCTATTGCCATTTCGGAAGTAACCACTATATAGTTCGCGTTTCCGCGCGAGCTATAAAAGCTTTACAACCATGCAAATATATACATTTTGAAAAACCTTGAGGGCGCACTATTTTTAAATGTGCCAGTGTCTCTTTAAGTTTAATTTCAGTTTTAGCTACTTTAAATCTGCACAAATTATAATAGGTCGTCCGATTAATTAGATTAAAAGTAGATTGTAATTTATCACAAGGTAGTGACTGTTATGAAAATAACCCTATGTAACTTCTAAATGACCTTTGACCTCCACATATGTAACCGCATATAAGATCCTTATTCCGGAAATTAAGTATACCAAACATGAATCAGGTACATTACCCAATATATAAGGTTAAAAGTTTACAATTAGAATATATTCAAGAAGCACACCAAAAATGGTCAACATTTTAACCCCATTTTTAGTCGGTGCATAGTTGACTCAAAACAAGGTAAAATATGACCCCGTTCTTGAAAATATTTTTAGGGTGTATACACACTCTCTGACTTAGTTTACTTACGGACACGCACATTTTGCTGTATATTGTCTTTACGTATAACATTGGACGACCTATTTTGGCAAAAAGGACTTGCAAACAAATTCAGGTGAGGAAATCAGGTCGTCTTGGGAGACAATACATGCCAGCACGGAATCCCAGCCAAATCCAGCCCGAAAGATCAGTCTGACCACAACGGAAGATGCTTTGGTATATGCGGAATCTGGAAACAAGAGCATTGCCTCCAAATCACACACCAGCTGCAATAAGTGTCCTTGTAATCGGATGCTCCTCCAAGCAGGACAAGGCCGACAATTTGCACCAAAAATGCATATCTCCTCAGAAATAAACAGCCCATTCCATCTCTTTAATTGGCCTCCAACTCCAATACAACATTCAACATCTATCTCTGATTCATTTTCCGATCCTGCTCGCCTCCACCTCTCCTCTTCTACATCTAAACATATTACCATTATTTTGCTG
>JAMKCH010002084.1:0-37185 GCA_023653785.1 Ophioderma brevispina | reverse complement strand
TGAAAATTTGTTTATTCTCAGTTTTTTCAAGAAAACACTTTTTTCAAACCAAAAAATTAAAAAAAATTGGAAAAAAAAAAAAAAAAAACAAATATTTGCCACACTCAAATCTTGATGGCACGCTCCAACAGGAACCAATTTTTTGTCTCATATATGAGGGGGCTAAACATTTTTTTTAGACCCATAAACACCCTAAAAAGGCGAGAGTCACAATTTTTTTAAACTAAAGGTGATGAACAAAATTTGTTTGTGCAATCCCAATTTTCCACCACCAAAGGTATTTATGAACACTCCCTAAGGGAAGTAAAAGCAATAACAGGATGTAAGCCTATATTGTTGAGGAAGCCCTTGAACATCCTTCAAAGAGTTGTCACGGAAAATTCATAAGATACAGTAGGAAATAGCTTCTACTGTCTACTGGCTTCAATCTTGCACCTCATTCCCACACATAATGGCACCCCGGGGCATAACAGCAGAGGTCAATTTATCAGTGGACAAATTCCCGGTTTTTTTTGGCATATTTTCCCGGTTTAAGAAGAAGCCGTGTTTTTTTTGGAAGATTTTCCCATTTGAGTTGAAATTTCCCTGTGAGGTCAGGCAAAAAAGGGCTAATTTAGCACGATTTTCAAGCTTTTTTTTCGTCTCCTCTCTTGCCAAATAGACATAAGTTTGATGCTGCCATGTCATAAGTGGTGTTTTTTATATACATCATGTATCACACAGGACGTCTTTTTCAAATTTTATGTCCAATTTTGCTTTAATTGATAGTGATGTATTACAAACTCGCAAATTATTATTATTATTACTACACTTCTACAAACTTCAATACACAATGCAAATAAAATTCAGTGCATATTTTTTGGGGGGGGGGGGGGAAGCCGGGTCGGGGGAGGGAGCCCTTTTCAGTGCCCTCTCCTTTTCTTTTTAAAACTCTATCTTGTTTAGAACTCCGGGGTGCCACACTCTTTCCGCACCCTTGCTCCATGCATGATGGTATTTAGTCAATGTTTATGATCTTGAATCTTTTTTGGTAATTATACATATCCACTCGGCCAATAAGGAATCAATTTGAAAAGTGAGTTGTTTTCCTTGGCAACTTGCCCCCCCCAGTAAATTAAAGCAGTAATATCACATTCATTTAGCTAGCTATGGCTTCAATTTTTCTGGATTTTGAAACCCGTAATATTGCTTGTGCAAGTCTACTTGTCTAACAAGTATAACAGTAATTTTATGATGCATAATTGATGTCCCAGCCCGTCAAAATCTAGATCTGATCAGTCAGGATCGATCCGAAATGCTTCTTGTATGAGAAAACCAGGTCATCCCCGTATAATATCAATACAAATTCTATTCATGGCCTATATTGGGAGAATGGGTAGCAAGCTTTCCCACACAAGAACTTAAAGGGTGCATTCGTGATTCCAGCCACCTTCTGTTTTTATTATTCATCGTTCACCTCATATTCTTGAGAAAGCTTATTAACACAATTTGAGTTGACTCGCCAGGTGAAATAACCGAAGGCAATTGCCGTCGGTGCCCTACCAATTTGCCTTTAATGCACTAACGCTATCCTATTGTTTTGCTTGTTGGTTTGGTGTTAAGAGCAATTGCTTTTTTTTCCCACATCCCACAGGCCACTCATGCTTTATTTTTCTGTCTGTTTCTGTGGCCTGGTTCTGAGTTGGGGGGGATCTTAACCCGTGTTAAACGCCACTGGTTGGCTATGCCACTGTTGCTACGCCCTGTTGGCTACTCATTGTTTATGTAATATTATCTGATGTAATATGCAATCTGAGATCTTGTAGGAACATGGTTGTCCTTAAGGTTTATAACCAAATGACTGATGCGGTTTGAAGAAGAAATCTTTACTTTCCTTTAAAAAAGGCACTATCATTAATTTGCTAAATTCGAAAATCGAAATGATCAAAATCAGATTTTCATGACTGTAACAAGTAATAGGTTATCCTACCATTTATAACCAAAGCCATCAGGACAAAATCGATAATTATTGTCTGGCTCTGCTCGGGACCTTACTACAACACATAATTGAATGAGCATTCATATCTTTGAACACTGCATTTTTCTTCCTTTTCTGTCCATTTTTGAGTTGCAAAAATAACTTATGGGAATTCTGTTATGGGGAGTCTGCAGTCTTATCTTCACCTTCCAGCTGTTCCTGAAAAATTTGCAAAATTTTGACTCTTTTTGGATGAATCACTGATATTGGTCTTTAAAATGGCCTTAATTCCTAATGCCAGTGTGTGGACCATAATTTCTTTGAAACCATCCTGGTATATTTTCTCCTTTTGTTCTTACATAGGAGTATATTCTTATTAGGAAAATGTTGGCAAACAGATAAAACAATTTTAAATCACGTACATTTCATGTATTACAATGTACACGATTCACACATAGTGTGACACAATAGCCAGTACACTGGTACTTTTGATCTGAAATGATAGTGAAAACCCGTTAAACTTTGTTTAGTGTGACAATATTAGCAAAAGGTCCTATTGAATGCTGTTGCAAAGTTTTAAACTTCCTGTCATTCTGTCGTTGTCTCTTGTGCTAGCCCTAAGAACACTCAACATGGTGTAACATATCATATACCTGTAGTAGATTATTTTATTTCTAAGCCAATAATCTCACAATAGATTGTACTTAAACTTGAGCTTATACAAAAAGTCCATTACATGTTATAATATCAGACCTGGGTGCCTGCCAACTCTCATCCAAGAGTGGCCACAAGTGGTAATACCCCTGATCTAAATTGACCACTAAAACATAAAATACAACAAGTTGTCATTATTTCATTAGTACTAAACACAAAAAACTTCTAATTTGTGAATAGGCAATTACTGCTAACAGTGCATAATCAATTGATTTGAAAGGTTTCAAGATAAACATTTTATACATAAAATTAAAAAAAAAAAAAAAAAAAATATTTTTATTTTAAATGAAACTGGGTCAAAGGTCATATCTCTATGAGCCAAATAACTGTAGTTTCGCAGACTTTCACACAATTTGTCAAGGTCACATAGGGTCCATCGAGTCACTTTGTTTACCCACAAATGACCTTGGCTGGCCAGTGGTTTCTTTTGACCGAGCATGAAGTTAATCAGTAATGCTATGTAGAATAGGCATTGGTACCTTTGGTTACAGCCAACCAGCCCAGGTATTTCCCTTCAAGCAGCCGACACAAATGAATGGATTACGCTTTTATAAAAGCATGCTCTCTTGCTCTCTCTCATAGATGTGTATCTTCTCCCTTTTCCTCATTGGTTAAATTGATACAACCATCATCATACCCATGCAATTCAGTCAGTTTTTTGACTCCACTTATAAAATCTCACAGGAAGATGATTATGTTATCTTCTTCACACTTCAGGTGCCGGGTTAAAGCATACCAGCACATTTTATGAAGACACCCCCATTTTTAAAATTTGATATGTTTGCAAAGTTTATTTTGTAATTGTCTGGGTAAACTACACCTGCGAAAGACTCTCAAAATGCATATTTATCACAAAATAATGATTTTGTAATTAAATTGGTATCCCAGATTATACTTAGTGGCAATCTGGAAATGCCTAGTTTAATGTCGTCCCTGATGAAACAAAATAAAAGTTGGCCAGACCGCTTCAAAAAATGAACTTCAACTTCTGCCTAATAGAGGTCACTACTTCCCTGGTATTCATATTGGAGTCGCTGATATTATTATTCTAATTACAATTCCATCGTTTGCAACACAGACATTTCCGAGCATACCGTTCACAGGTAGTTTACTATCCAGTTAACCAATGCAACTGTGGTAAATTTTATTTTGACAAAGTGGGGGTGCTCTCAAAAATGTGCTTTAACTTAATAATGTAGTCGAAGAACAAAGGAGACCAAGCTGGTCTTCACAAGGCACAATACCTGGGTTGTGTACTTTTTTTAACATGAGCAAACGCTCACAGAAAATCTGTTTTTCATTGTGCTTTATTTTTGCTGACCACAAAAAGCTGCGACAAAAGGGTTTCTCTTGTAAACAAGTACATTGTGTGTGAGACAAAACTTGGGTGCAAGCTGTGAACCGATGAAAAACAAGGCGAACTGTATTTACGCGCTGGCACAGATATGACACCCGCCAATGTCGAGTCACTAACATGCGATGAATTCAACACCTTGCAACGCCCCACCCCTTCCCAACAATCCCAAAACAACTCCCCACAACCCGGTAACATTGCACCCCCATCCCAACACTCCTTACGCCACTGCTCCCCCCCCCCAACACCTGCAACACCCCCACAACCCACCACACTCTTAAAACACCCCGTCCATGCCTCACCCCCACCCCCATATCGCCTAACCCCACGCCACCCCTTCCCACCCCCGCTCTCCCCCTGCCCCCGCCCCCCCTCCCCACATCCAGTAACAAACACCCTACCCAACCCCCTCCCCAATACCATGCAACCCCCCACCCTCTCCCCAGCTCCATACACACCAACACAACACCCCCTCCCCAACACACCGCAAACCCCACCCCTTCCACACACCCCGCAATAAACCCAACTCCCTTCCCAAACCCTGCAACACGCCACCACCCCCTCCCTTTGGCATAGTAGTCTCATGTAGCGAATGAATTTTGCCTATCCAACTTACCGTTTCAGAGATACAAGAATTACGAGGAAAGCAATTATATATTAAATTTGCTCATTTGCATATCTACGCCGCAAATATCACAACTTTCAAATCGCCAAAAAAACTTGCCCCATGAGCGGCTTTCATGCAGCACAAGAATTTTGAGATCCAATGTACCCCCCGTTCCAAAAATATAGCAATTAATTTTGATTTTTGCACTCTTAATTAGCTCAATTTTCATACCACATTTGCCCGAAATATGCCCAAAACCTAATCGGTCGAGAACTCTTTTTTTTTTTTTTTTCAGCCCGTTCCCGTTCCCACCAAGTTACAACAACAAACCATTATATGCCTTAACGGACTCCCAGAAAACTTGTCACAAGACCTGTTACGAAAATTTTCTTAATTTATGCAAATTAGATACTTAATTAGCATATTTTGTCGGCCAAATTCTAATCAGGTCGAGAACTCATCAACCCGCTTCCTTCACCAAGTTACTCATTGTCGCCCTTACGGAACACCAGATAAATCGTAATTCCATGGGTTAAAACTTTTTTCCCCGGACGTACGACGCTGCTCATTTCATAGTCCCTGTTTTTCGAACTCGTTCGGCGGGACAATAAATAATGTCTACTTTAAGGCGACTCATAGATTTCACACCATTCTCATCGTTTTGGTATTACTTTAAAATAGTTCACCTAGAAGTACAGATATTCCCTAACCTGCCGTGCAGATTTCGAAGGTGCAGCCGGTCGCCTACCTCCTGGGTAACGCAGAGGTCAGATTTTTTGTTTTCATGTTGTAAACAGACATATGGTAATTGCGTATAACAAAAATATCTCATCTGGAATTTTATTACAAGGTTATAATTTTGTATATGGGGCATTGACTTGAGCTTAGCTTTTCATTTCAGGCGCGGATCTAGTGAGGGGGCAGAGGGGGGCGCACCCCCCGGTAAGTCTCGGAAATCTTGCAAAATCAGCCCATTGTCGACAAGTTTAGCCTTTCAGCCCCCGGTAATTTGACGTTTTTCAAATCTGATCCGCCATGCTTTGTCAAATAGTGATATAGTGATTAGTTGTGGACAAGCATTTGTATATGCAAAATCGCATTGTAGAAAATGAATGGGCAATCTTGAGAAATCTCTGAGTCTGCCATTATCATATGTCAATTTAAGGTTCTTCAGCTATCTTACCTTGACTTGCTATTTGTACACAGACCAAGTGTGGCACAGATCTTCCATGGTTCTATCTCCGTTGCTAGGATGAAATTAGGTTGTCCAAAGCATCAACAAATTCAGTACATTCAAGTCGTAAAACGTTCCTGGTAGATAGTTACCACACGTCAGAAATGACATTCACCATCTCTCCAAAATTTCAGAAAATGCTATTATATAGCCTACTTTGTATTATATAATGAATTCATTGAGACTAAAAACCAAATTTTAAATCAAAAATCCTACAAATAGCATCATACTTTTTTAGTATCTTCCATTCCAGGGAATGGAGTATTTTCTTGTCAGTTAAATGTAACAAGATTGACTTAAATCATAAAAAATAGTGGGTGAGCAAGTTGGATTTTATGTTTTTGCTAAGAGAAGTAGAAGGGTTTGATAGAAATTTAGATATAGGAATTTTTAAGTTAAAAGTGCAATGAGAGATTTACATAAAACAGGTGCCCTAAAATGTAAAGCTTCCTATCAAAAATATCCTCATGTGAATGATAAGTATTGATCATTCTTTCATACAACTATTTTGCAAATTCTGATATATTATAGGACAAATACTAAATTCAGATATATTTTAGATGAAATTATAAGCAGATCAAATGCTTTGTTTAACTTTCACGGCATTTCTGCAGCCAATAAAGACATTCTATTTTGTGCTAAATATATGAAAAATCACTACATATAACCACAATATATGGATGCCCGAAATCTCTCATCGCCACCTTTAATAATAAGAAATAAAGGTTCCATGGTTATGATGCTATTAGTGGTTGTGTTAAAAGATGAAGTTTTTGTGTTCAAGTGTCTGAGAGGTCAGTTGTATGGTGACATACCCCCGATGTATAGTGTCTTGTGTGTGTGCATAGTTCTAGTTGTGCATATTACTTTCTCAAACTGAAATGTGTATAGTAATAAAGGACCCGATTGAAAACAAAAATGATAAAATTGGATGGATTTTTCCTTTGTTCTCACAATACTCCCAAGTAATGTGTCTCGCTATGAGTGTTAAAATGTGCCTCATCACTTTAATCACACTCATAGCTCGACCAATTACTTGCAGTATTGCTCAACTCCATCCAATTTTATATCAAACTGTAATCAGATGCTTTGTGATGCTTCATGTGAGGGAGAAATCATGAAAATTGGACTTATCAGATCACCCAACATAGGTTTGAGTGTATCTTTGCTTATTTAACTAAGGTAGGATGAGATAAGAAACTCCCCGAAATTAAACTATTGACAAGTCGGTCTCGAACCACAAAGTCCCCGCCCAGTGCATTAGCTAAAGAACAAGAAGCAACAATTTTAAGATATCGGGCAGATGTGATGGCCCACAAGTTCACCTCTACCACATGTAATGTGATTTGACCTGGATGACCCACACCCCACCCCCCCCCCCCGTGACCTTGAAATGACCTTCAAAGGTCAACACTGGAATTGTTGAGGGCGCACACCGTAAATACTGCCCCATGAAATACCGCAAAATACTGTTGAAGCGAGATTTCGAACTCAAGAGGCAACATTTGGCATACAGTATATATCATGGGATGCAATCGATGAAACTTTAACATATGTTCCAATGTATGGAGGGGTTTCCGATTCGTTTTTCTTATACAGGACCCTAAATAGCGACAGTGCCATTTTCCACCTGTTTTCGTGCCTGCAAACTCATTTACGCCATTTTCATACCACCGAGGGCCCCCCACCATACTTCTCTGTGAAAATCAAATTTTAAATTAAATCGTATCCATGTGTTAAAGAC
The DNA here is from genome assembly GCA_023653785.1 of Ophioderma brevispina. NCBI lineage: Eukaryota > Metazoa > Echinodermata > Ophiuroidea > Amphilepidida > Ophiodermatidae > Ophioderma > Ophioderma brevispina. Next base: position 29,575 of record JAMKCH010002084.1, on the reverse strand, counting down.
ACATGTACCTTTATTTGAAACATAATATAGCACAAAGATCTTCACAAACTCGCACAGGACCGTTAAACATCTCAAACTTAGCTGGTTTTTACGGAAGTAAAACCCTTACATGAAATGCTGGTGATTTAGTATTGTGCGCCTGACCACACACCACAAGTTCATCCTCCTACCACATGATAGTGATTTGACCTTAAATGACCCCACATGACCTTGAAAATGGAACATCAAATTTTTGGAACTGAATGATGGCCACAATCACCAATTTCATCCTCTACCACATGTTAGTGATTTGACTGGAATGACCTCCGTCCATGACCTTAAAGGACCTTCAAAAATTTTGGCAATGAATGTTGACAACACACAAGTTTCATCCTCCTACCACCATTTTAGAGATTGGACCTGATGAGCCCTCATGACCTCACATGACTTCAAAAAGTTGGCACGGGATGTGATCACACCACAAACACATGTTAAGTGATTTGACCTGGATGACTCGGATGACCTCAAAATTGTGGCTCTGAATTGTTGACCACACCACCAATTTCATCCTGCTACCACTGTAAGTGATTTGACCTCGGATGACTTCGAAAGATTGTGGTACTGAATGTTGACCACACCCACAATTTCATCCTCCTACCACATGTAAGTGATTGACCTTGGATGACCTAGGAGACCTTGAAATTACCTTCAAAATTGGTATAAATGTGACCACACCCCAATTTTCTCCTCCTCCACATGTTAAGTGATTTGCTTGATGACCTCGGATGACCTTGAAATGACTTCAAATTTGGTACTGATGTGACCACACCCACCAATGTTTCATCTCCTACCACATGTTAAGTGATTTGACCTTGGATGACCTGTATGGACTTGAAATGTCTTCAAAATTTCGGACTGACGTTGACCACACCCAACTTTCATCACTACCACAACAGATAGGTTTATTAGCAATTTAACTCATTTTACCTATTTTTGACCCCATTTGACCTTTGACCAATTGCCACATGACTCCTCCGAACTCATCCGCAGCCGACTTGAGTGACATCGATGTGAGAAGATGGACAACCATACTTGCTCAGATTCAAAAGATATCGTGTTGACAACGTTGATTATAGCGATTTAGCCCTATTTTTGCCCCATGATTTGACCCATTTTTGACCCACATTTGACCTTTACCTATGCCACATGAACCACTATGATATCCCACCCACCGCCTATTTGAGATCCATCTATGTTGCGAAGATGGATACACACACTTGCTTAGTTCCAAAGATATGGGGGAACGCACACACACACGCAGGGACGGCTAGCATTTCTATAGTCCCCTCGCCAACAAGTTGGCGGTGTAACTTCATTTTTACCTATTTTGACCCCATTGACCTGACCAATTGCCACATGACCCTTCTTCGAACTCATCCGCAGCCTACTGAGGGACATCTATGGTGCGAAGATGGACAACCATACTTGCTCCCATCAAAAGATATTGTGTTGACAACGTTTATTATAGCGATTTAGCCCTATTTTTGCCTCATATTTGACCCTATTTTTGACCAACTGTGCCTTTGACCTATGCCAAATGACCCACTATGTATCCCACCCCACCGCCTACTTGAGATACATCTATGTTGCGAAGATGGACTTCCACAACTGTAGTCAAAGATATCGGAGGGACGCACACACACACGCACGGACGGCTAGCAATTTATAGTCCCCCTTCGCCAACAAGTTGGCGGGGGACCAAAAATGAGAAAATGAAAAGGTTGACAGATTTGTTCTACAGGAGGTAATTATATACACATGGCCACAAAAAGTATATCGGAATGTTTTTCGATTAGTATTGCTGCCAAGTCAGACCATTGAAGTTTTCGAAATATACATTTTATCTGGAATGAACGGATTTCAAAGCTAAAATTTCAGGCGAACAATGAGAAAAATACGGCCTTTCATCTGATATTAAAACGCTACTACGTCTGGGTAAATCAGGGGGTCCAAAGGCGATCGGAACAGCACCTTTAATACATAGCTTGTAAAAAAACGTTACAGAATGGCTGAGATAGAAACCCGAAAGACGACAAACCACCCAAAACCAACAGTTGAGTTTTTGGATTTTTCAATGGGCATGGCAGGTACTGGAACATGAACACGACGGACCACAATCGATATTGCAAGTAGTAGGCTTTTCGCGCATTCAGTCGGAAAACTCTTGTGTAAAATCAAAGCACACATATTATTGCGTTGTACAACACAGTGACCATAGAAAATCCAAAAACGCAACTTTTGGTTTGGGGGGTTTGGTTATTTTCGGGCACTCTATCTCCGCCGTTTTGTACAAGCGGGTGTTAAATGAATGAGCAAGGCATAAGCAACAAAATATTTCGAAATCTTTCAAAAATGGTCCGACTTTTGGCACAATACTATTCGAAAAAACATGCCGAGATACTTTTTGTTGCCATGTGTAGTGTCGCATTAAAATTGATGGATAGATGATGTTAAATGCTTTGTTAAAGGCAACTATCAGTGATTTGCTAAAGCAGAAAATCAAAAAAATAAACAAAAATCAGATTTTTAGCATTTCTGTAACAAGAATAGATATCCTAACCTCCCCTACAAGTGTAAGACTGAAAGCAACCTATAAGGGACAAAATCAGTACATTTAAGTCATTACTTTCCTTTCGGACACTTACTACACACGTAATTGAATGGAGATTCAATCTTTGAGCACATGCTGTTTCTTCCTTTCTGTTAAGTTTCAGTGCAAAAAATAGAGATTTCTACAGACTTTTCCTTCAATTATAAGTTATTTCTGCAAATTTCAACATTTTTAATCTTTGGGTGAATCCTGATAGTGTCTTTAACTTATTAAATGAAAACAATACCTAAGGAGAGTGTGGTCCAGGGTTCTGTTCAATAGGGTCCCTGGTCCAATCCCAGTGAGGCAAATTGCTAGGATTTATTCTGGTACTCAATTCTTAAATAACTTGCATGACACTATTGATTAAAATCAGAATTCACTTTTGTTTATAATATTTAGATATAAAATTAAAAAAAAAAAAAAAAAACATGAAAGCATACCCTCCTTTGGAGGGGGCCATATGCCATTGGCCACCATGTATGGAGGAGGATACCCTTTTGTCTCATTTACAGTGGTTTCAAAAAAGGTAGGGTGATAACCCCCGGATGTCCCAAAGCCATCCTGTCATTATGGTTCCTTATCTCCCAGGCCTAGTGATATTTGGGGGACTACTCATTTGCAAAAAGGAGAAGAATAAAGGCTAATGAAAATAATAAGCATGCCATGTGGTTGAGGAAGAGTTTTTTCCCTTCAAATAGTAAACCTTTGCCTGGATATAATAACTGCAATATTTTTCACATAACGGTTACTAGTAATTAGACTGGAATGGATATGGTTGTATTGGAATTGACTTTTGTGTACTAAAAATCTTTTTAATTGGAACCTCCTTAATAAGTGAATGTAAATTATAGTGTATAACTCAGTTTTATTGAGTGTAGTCGAGTTTCAATTAGCCAACCACAACATCAACAAAAGGTGCAGACACGTATCGTCTCCAAACCTCTGGGCTTCTTGGTATAGGTTGCAATGTCATTAGGCTGGTGCTATGGCAACATATTTTGGCGTAAAATAGCTTGTGCAGAAAGGCTATGAAAATCAAGAGAAAAAAAGTAGTGCACACTAAAGCAAAATTTAAACAAAATGATCAGGGTGCGGATCAGGATTTTTCAAAAGGCCGGGGGCGCCATTTGTTTCTGGCTCGCTGCGGGGGGCTCGCCGGTCAACCCATATTTGTTCCAATTTTGGCCCAATCGGGGGACATACCGCGTCTGTTGGGCACCCACACAAGTAACCGGTGCCTGACACCCTCTGTACGTCATTCTCCAAGATGCTTACAGGGCGCCGTCATTTAAAGAAGTAATTTTTATCAGATTCTACAGTGCGCCGGCCTCTATGCGGCGCCCGACGCCTGTACTTTGCAATTAAAAAATCCGCCCATGATGATTGCCTGTGTCTGTGGAGTAAGCTGCCACCTTCTTAAGAGATGAGCTGCGATGAAGGCAAGCTCAAGTGAGGATCCCAATTACTTATCCATTCAGATCTACACTAAGGTCTACAGCAGTCTTTGCATGGACTCTTTTGCCATGGAGAAGTTGGAGGCACAAACCTCTGCATACATCATGTCAAGAATAAATCACCTCTACCGTGAGTCATTGGTGTGCACTGCATCTGGTGAATACTGTAGTTATTAAGCCGCAGCACATCTTTGTAATCAAGGAAAAGCGGACAGAAGACGTGGGTAGCAATGGACCAACAAGAGTGAGTGTCGTCCATGATGCAGGACCCATTCTCAACAGAATTTGCATTTTCTGTCTTCAATGGGTTTTGAATTTGAATTGTGTCTATAACACAATAAATGGCTAACATCATGCTTACAAACTAGAATTCCACTATATGAACCAAGGGTATGAATATTCTACCATCTTTGGATTGACAAGCATTAAGAGTATCCGGTGTAAAGTAAACATATGCTATGCGAGGAGAGAAACGGGTGAGATCATTTAAAAGAGTTGTTAGTTGCTTAGTTATATGCAACAATATACAATAAGTGAATACTACTTCAAACTATAAGCATAGATAGAAAATATGATTATGGATTTGTTAGCAAGGAATTATATACCAATTACTTTTCTGCAACTCAACACTGAATACAATTATAGTGAAATTAACAGAGATGTGCAATTGTCTCGCTGGACATTATAGAAATGCTTCCTCTTCCTGAACTAAATAACCTTTATTAAATCATATTACACAGAATTGTATTGACCACAATGGGCTAGGAGTAACAAAAATCTACAATGAATGGTGCTCAGTTATATACTATGTGATTAGTTTCATAAAGTTCTGTGAGAAAAAAGGCGATTTCAATGGTAGACTAACAAAGGAAACAAAAAATCTACATACGCATGTGATTCCTACTTTCTGGTTATTTGCAAAGGCTGAAATGAAAAAAGCGTATTAACTCTTGCAATAATCGCAAGAAGCTTATACCTCAGTCAGATTAGTCTCAAGATGTTTCCTGATTGTGTACCCAGAAATCATCGCAGCTCTTACTAACCTGTTGTCTCCAGCTCTCATTCTTCATCCTGTGGCATTTCCAAGAAATGTTCCAAAAGGCATAATATTCTCCGTTTTACCATTGCATGCTTTGGACGAGCCCAACATGGTGCACATTTTGACATAGGATCATTCCGCTAGTTTGGATAAAAATGGCTGGTACTGAACCTTCTTGTTGATGAGAAGGCTTACATGGGAAAGACAAGCCTCCTGGGAGTAGGTGGCAAGTTTGTGATATGAAGTTTGTTATTGCTGCCTGTGAACCTGAAAAGAAGAAGATAAGAATATCCCAATTCATTATGACAATTTTTAGTACAAACTTACATAAAAGTTTTCATATATACTAGTGTTTATACAAATCACATTGCACTATCATATAGGAAATATGGTAACAATATTATATGGAAAAATACAATTTGCTATATCTCCTATTGACTTTAACACTCAATGTAAAATATCTCAGACAATGCATGGTTAAATACTAGGAAATAGCATTTTAACTGAGAAATTAAATCCTTAATTTACTTCTTTAAGGGCTTGATAAAACTTGTGTTTGTTGTGCTTTGAGAACAAAACATTGATAAGCTGCCCTTACACTTTCATACTGTTGATTCAATGTGGCACAGCCTTTTCACAGTAATGCGATATAACAATAATATATGCAATAGATGCTTTTGACTTCATACTGTGATAACCAAGTAAAAAAAAAGTATTTAACTCATGGTAGCGCATTTCAACTAAAGAAACACTTTAACAGCATAACTTAATATCTTATCACCTACAACCTTCTTTAAAGAGAAAACTGGGCCATTTGAAAAAATAGTGCGTCCTCAAGTTTTTTCAAAATCGATATTTTTGCATGGTTGTAATGCCTTTTATATAAAAGCCCTCACCCGAAATGAATTAAGACGCACATCACAGCTTCCTTATGGTAACGGAAACGATTTATCATTTAACGTATCGCCGGCGACGTTAAATTCAGAAGATGACGAAAATGGCGTTAAAAAAAACACAAGAACAAGCAACGCCGTATGCATGTTTCCCATGCTAGGCACACGTTTGATCAGTCTATAACTTTGTGGTTTTAAGATCAGTGAGTACGATGTCAAAAATATTCATGTATATGACACATTTGTTGAGTAAGTTATGGAAAAACTTAAACGTTGGCCTACAAATTTACTGGATGTCTTTATCCTCATATCAATGTCCCTATCTGTTTGGGGATATGTTATTTTTATGTGTAAAATATTATCTCTGTTCTTCAATGCCTAGACTATCATTTGAGTGCAATGAAAGAAATTTCATAGTTTGTGAAAATGTGCAAGTGACGCTTTAACTGATCTACTCAACAACTTTACTGGAAAGAAGTGTTTTACTTCTACCCATACTTCAAGCATCGGTTGAAGGTTTTGTTGCTTCCAAACTCTAAAACATGGTCTCACTAATGAAATTAACCCTCCCATGCTATTCAACAGAACCTCTTGGGTTGAACATCTTCTGGTGTAGCATTTTCCTTACAGTAATGCATTAAGTGCCACAAGTCTGGGTTGAAATAGTTCTGCTAACTGGTTTGACAGCATCAATTGTGTTGAGAGTGGGAAAGATCCTCAAAAAATTTTGCTGAAAGGAATTGTGGCAGGTTAATGCAGATTGGAATGGCCATATTTGATGACTGCTTGAAAAGGATTAATGATATTATACATAGCACATATGGTTTTTCATCAAACCATGACTCACATTGTGGTATGAACATTGAATTATGTAGCAAAGGTTTGCTGTACTTTTTCCTTCTACCTGAATCAACACGGTCTTGCTACATTGAACTTTTACTAGTATATTGTGACATAAACCTCCTCTAGTAATCACCTTAGCTTTTCTGATAAGTGACAAAATAACCACTACCAGGCGTGGATCCTGGGAGGGGCAGAGGAGGGCTGACGCTCCGGTAATTCTGCAAAGTCTTGCAAAAATCAGCCCATTTTGCGACAGTACAGCCTTTAAGCCCCCGGTAATTTTGACATTTTCAAATCCTGATCCGCCCGGTTCCCTAAAAGCATCATAATTTCACAATCTTTAATAATTAACCATTGATGCAAATATTTAATATATTTGACAAGTATTTATGAGCTTTAAACAGCAAAGCCCAGTGAATGCTCAGGTCCCATTTTGTTGTTGTACTGGTAACCACGGAGAGGCCCATCTTTAAAATAACACGTAGCAAACAGTTAATGTGTGCAAAACCAAGGGAGGAGTGTGCATAAGTGAGATTATGAACTTAACAGAAAATAAGAGTGATCTTCGATTTTATAGCTGCATTTTACTGGCGATTTCGATTTATGGTGTGAGCTTATATACCTTTACAGTTAACAGTTGACTAAAGACACAGATACAATAAGATTTGGCAACTAAGACACTTTTGTAAAAATCATTTAAAGGGCACTGGCACATTTCCCAAATATGAAATTCTTCAATTGCTCTCAAATGATAGTCGAGGCAATTGGAAGAACAGAGATCTATTTACACATAAAAATAACATACCCCAAACGGATAGGGAATTGATATGAGGATAAAAGATATCCAGAATTTGTAGGCTAAACTTTTAAGTTTGCCATAACTTTAATCAACAAATGTGTATATTAAAGAATATTTTGACGCGTACTCACTGATATTAAAACACATAAGGTATAGACCGGTCAAACAGTGTGCATAGCGTGTGAACATGTATACGGCTGCGTGTTTCTCTGTGTTAACGCCATGAGTCGTGCTGCTGAATTTAACGGCGACGGCGACCGTTTTTAAATTATAAAATAGTTCTGTTTACCCATAAGGAAGCTGATTTGGTCTTAATCATTTCGGGGTGAGGGATTTTGGTATATAAAAGCCTTACCACCATGCAAAAATATCGATTTTAACATCTGAGGGCCGCCTATTTTCAAATGTGCCACTGTCTCTTTTAACTTGTACAGTTCTTGATTCTAAAGAACAGTCCGTAGTAAATATGGTATCTTTTAATTTGTCAATTACTTAAAAATAGGAGCATATGTTTTGGGGTTATTACTGGAAGTTAAACTCCATGTGTATTAAACCAACGACTGCAATAACTTTTTTATGTGTTACATTTTACGGGTCTACACTAACACAGCCAAAATAGGAGCATATGTTTGGGGTTATTACTATAATAACTCCATCGTTAGACAACACTGCAATACTTTTTCTGTGTTACAATTTTACGTCGAACATAACACAGCCAATAGAGAGGAGAGAACACCGAATCTGATACCTGTGTTGACTGCTAGTTAACAATCTCCTTATGCCACCAATCTCTTCCATGCACTCCTGACAAACAGTATCCTGCGTTTGTCCTTCCATTAACTGATTTAAGGAACTCATCATGATGGTCCATCCATGCTCATCTTAATGGGGGACCGAATACCGAATTGGTGTTGCACGGCCTGTCCTATAAGACTTTGGAATGAGTAACTAGGCTTACATCGACCAAGAGTAGTGCAGATTTGGTAAGGTTGACTAATAGAAGCTAAATCGGACTAATCAATGTACATAGTGGTAAAAACCTGTGGCAAACTGGGAAGCAGATGCTGGTAAAAGGTTGCCAGACTGCAAAACGAAAGGTCGAGAATAAACTCTGCAGAGTGGATGTAGAAAAACCATTAAGTTCAGTTGTGATGAACATACGGTATGTAATCTACAAATGCTTTTGGTGTAGAAGTTAGAAATGGACTTTCTCAATGTAGAAATGTGGTATACAAAATATCAGAAACAATGATAAGCATCAGTTAAGGCGCATTTATCATAAACATTGACACCCAGTATTTTGCCACCTGGCGAGGCTTTAATAGTGTATAGGAAACTACTCATGCCTCAAATTCTTAGCTGGTTTTTTGTTTTTAGCAAAAGTGGTAGGGGGATGGCCACCCGTGCAGTGGAAAGATATCTTAAAGGGGCTTGTTCCCAATTATGTCTATTGTGTTCTCTACTGATAAAAGAGCATGGCACTTGCAATATATGCCCAACAAGGAACCGGGAACTGCACTGCCATTTTGATGGTAGAAGAGCAAGAATGCGCTTGAAAAGTCACTTTCAATACTGTGTTAATAGTAATGGTTAACATAAATTGGCAGTTCTGTGTTGATATCTTGACAATTAAAGGGATTTGAGGGCTCAAATCAGGGAGACAATGACAAAAATACGGCCTTTCATCTGATATCAAATCAATACTACTTCCGGGTAAATCAGGGGGTCCAAAGGATCGGAAACAAGCACCTTTAAATATCAGTTTATTCTAAGCATAGTTCCATCTTTCAAGCATCTAAAGAGCACAAAATATAGCTTGCAATAAATAGAAAATGTGATTACCTGGGTATATTGTGTGAAAAAGAGCCACTTAAGATCCCAAACTATGGTCTCACATAAGACACAAGTTATTGCTACTGAAGCTTGATGCATTAATGGATAAGCTGTCATAGTCACTCTCAGGGATTTTATTCCACAAGAGAACATGGAGCAATGATGAACGTTTGCAGAGCCCTAGAGTGGTACAGATTTGGTATGGCTGTATTGATGATGCTAACTGAGACAGAACCATTGTACCATAGGTGTTCACCATTCCTGCGCAAATATGAGCAGCAGGTTCTGGAAGAAAGTCGCAGACTTTGGAAATAAAGCCAAGGATGATATGCTGAAAAGATGAAAGTAATTTGGGGAATTAAATAGGTTTCAAAAGAGCAATGCATTTGATACTTGAAATGGATTGAGTTTACAGAAAGACTAACTTATAAATATTACACACATAAATGGATAACTTGATGCCATTTTCCCTTCTTCATAACATGAACATATGTAGAGAGATCGTTTTCTCTTGTAAACAATAAGTTGAATGAAGCTTAATAACATGATACCTGCGTTGACCTGTCTGAAAGTAGGGCTTTGATTTCTCCAAAGAGAGTCTTACACAACCTACAAGCTGTGTTGCTTAATCTCATAAAGTCATAACCTTCAAATTCATTGAACAAGAGAGAGTGAAGAAAAGATGAATGTTTGCACAACCCAAGAGTGTTACAAATTTGGTATGGCTGGATTGATGATGCTAATTGGGACAGAACCATTGTACCATAGGTGTTCACCATTTCAGTGCAAACATAAGCAGCAGAGACGGAAAGAAAGTCACAGACTTTGGAAATAAAGCTGAGGATGATATACTGAAAATATGAAATGGGGAAATTAAAACTATATCAGCAACAAGATGGTTCTCGAACCATGTGTCTTGCCCTTATTGTGATCGGAAAATGTTTAACATTTGCAAATATTCCACTTCAGAATGTGAGATGACAGGATACCCCTTTAATCCACCCACATAACATTTGACCCCAATCTGAGTACACTTCATATGGGGGTGGGATTAGTTCTTATACTGACCAAGTTTTGTGATTGCAGCATTTGATTTGTGGCATAAAAACAAGTTGATGCATTTTCAAACAAGGCCCCTCTTTTCGGCCCACATGACCTCTTACCCCAATTGGAGTACACAGCATATGAAACTTGGGCTAGTGGTTCTTTTGATAAAGTTTGGCTGCAACTGGCCCAAGTATTTGGGCAAAAGAAAACAATTACATAACTTTAACCTAAATGACCAGACTTGCACATGCATACATACTACATACACAATAATGATTTCTTGGTCTTGCTCAGAGCAAGCTCAAGGGCAAGACAAAAATTAATTCAAATAGAACAATGAATTTGCTACTTGCAATGAATTATAATTGCAGAGCAAGAATAACTTCAATGGCATGATACCTGAGTTGACCCGTCTGAAAGCAGGGCCTTGATTTCTTCAAATACAGTCTTACACAACCTACAAGTTGTGTTGCTTGATATCACAAAGTCATAACCTCCATTTTTTTGGAACAAGAGAGTGTGAAGCAAAGATGAATGTTTGCACAACCCAAGAGTGGTACAGATTTGGTATGGCTGGATTGATGATGCTAATTGAGACAGAACCATTGTACCATAGGTGTTCACCATTCCTGTGCAAATATGAGCAGCAGGTTCTGGAAGAAAGTCGCAGACTTTGGAAATAAAGCTGAGGATGATATGCTGAAAAGATGAAATGGGGATATTAAAATGGTATTAGCAACAAGATGGTTCTCGAACCATGTGCCTTACCCCTCATTGCAATCTGAAAATGTTTAATATTTGCAATGTACCACTTCAGAGTGGAGGACAGAATAATCCTTTAATCCACCCACATAACACTTCAAACATTGCTTGGGTCAGTTTGGTGATAGCAGATGTTGATTTGGTTGCAGAAAACACACTATATAGATTTTCAAAGAATGTCCCTTTATAATGAGCCCAGTGAACCTTCTCAATTGGAGTAAACGCACATGTAAAAAAACCTTGGGCCAGTGGTTCGTCAGTTTGTCTTCCAAGTGGCCAAGCATTTGGACAGGAAATAACAATCAAAAATTTCAAAAATAAGCCGGACACACACACATACATACATACTACATCACAGAAATATTGAATTTTTTAGGCTTCTCTGAGCATCTCAGGCAAAAAATGAGTTAAAAGAACCAATGAATTTGCTTACTTGGCAATGAATTTTAAGTTCAAAGAGAATAACTTTAATATCATGATACCTGAGTTTACCTGTCTGAAAGTAGGGCTTGATTTCTTCAAACACAGTCTTACACACCTACAAGTTGTGTTGCTTGATAGCACGAAGTAATAACTCCATTTTTTTGGAATAGAGTTGACAAGGCAAAGATGAATGTTGATAACCCACGAATGGTACAGATTGGTATGGCTGGATTGATGATGCTAATTGAGACAGAACCATTGTACCATAGGTGTTCACCATTCCTGTGCAAATATGAGAGCAGGTTCTGAAGAAGTCGCGTCTTTGGAAATAAAAATGAGGATGATATGCTGAAAAGATGAGAGTTTCGTATTTAATGGGGGGAAATAGGTTTCACCAAAAATGAGTGAAAATACCAAAACGCGATACAAGCACCGGTTGCTATAATAGGACAAGTTTGGAAAACCGGGACAAGGGGCGAAAAGGGGCAAAGCGTCCACTTGTGCTGAAGATTTTGATAAAAAAAGTCCAAAATTTAGACGAAATGTTGAAACCAAAGTCCACTTTTGGTGAAAAAAAATGTTAAAAAGTCTAAAAGGACCATTTTAGGGGGTTAGCCCCACTTTTACCCATAAATAAGGTCCAATTTCGGAAAAAGGTCTACTTTTTGAAGTCCCGTGGCCCCCCCCAAAAAAATAATAATAGACCTGCGTACGGCCCTGTGATTATCACAAGGAATCATATAGATAACAGATTAAAATCCTTTTTTTCGGAAATATTTTGAACTTTGTTTCATTAAAAATATTAGAAAGATTAAAAATTAAGAAAAAAAAAAAAGGATTAAGAATATGCTTTTCTTCAAAGAAATAAAAATGACAATCCATTCCTTTTCCATATTAAACCCTCGTCTACGTACCCCCCCCTTCAGGTTTTTCCCCGGCTGCTAAAAAACCCCCCTTTTTTGGTGCCAAATTATTTAATGTCATTGTCAATTGTCATGTGCTCATTTTATTCAAAAAACAACATCCACCGGGGTAAGGTAAGATCCAGGGTGATCCCAAAACAGATGGATGGGGGGGGGTGGTAATCCACACCCCCCCCCATCGGAAGCTGAAGCTACCAACCTGCGCCTACAATGACGTCAGAAAGTTCGCATGTCAGCAAAACTGCCATTTCCATAGGACACACACAGTGAAAAATTCAATTTTTCGCCAAAAAGGTTAGGAAAATCAAGATTTTCATGCGGTTTGGCACTATACTGATGGGAAATGGACATAGTTTTGATAAGACAGATTTCAGAGATATAATAATGTGTTTGATCGCTAAAATTGCGAAATATCAATTTTCCACCCTATATTTCAGTATGTTTAGTACTTTCCTTCAACATATGACGTCATGGTGACGTCATAAGGTGGATGTTAGTACTTTTTTGGCTACAATGGAAAGAAGAAACTCTAAGCTATATTTTTTTTTTTTTTTTTTTGGTACCAAATTTACAGGAATCGGGTGTTCAGATTACGAAAATAAAAGGGGGGGGTGGTAACCACCCCCCCCCTTCGGCAGTTTTGTTACAAAAAATGGCCCAGGTAGAGAGGGGTTAAAAAAAGAGAGATAAAAATACATAAATTTTAAATTTAACCTGTTTCCAAAACAAGCCAAAAAAGCATCATGGAAATTACGACAGAAAAGAGAAAAGACATCCACAATTTGTTTGGAAAAGAATTCATACTAATGTTGTGTTAAGTTCGTGCCTAAACAATGTGCATGAAGTTGCCTGGTGGACTTGCAACGTTTATTTTTATCTAACCAGGAATGATCGATCCTTTGGTTAATCTTGTTGTGGTTCAATCAGGGATTCCATTATTCCTGGTGATTACAAGCTGAATAGGAAGATTATAACCAAAGAGGGTTTTTCTATATAGATAGAGAGGCAAAACGTTACGAATCTTTAGAAATACCCGTCTTGCATGTTTTGCCAACCACAAAGAAAACAGAGTACCAACAATAGAAAGCAATGGCTGCCTCCGCTTCTTCACATACTTGGGTGCAGCTTGGACATACACTAATCGTAGTGATACAAATTAATGTATGTGTTAGAGGTGGCCAGGTGTAATAATAGTTTACCATTATCATTGTGCTCAGATACTCTTTTTTCTCATAGCAATGCGCAATTAGGTGAAAAGATGGATTCATGGAGGCGTTATTTAAATCAAGCGAATGGATGTGTCATTTCATTCGTTGTGTGGCCATGGTAGGACAAAATTTAACAACCCAATAGCACCAACATCCAACAACGATTATTTTGGCGGATTGTTTGTATCGGCAATTGACATTATGTGTGTATACAAGGCAACAAACTAATAATTATTCGTGCAATATTCAAAACGTCAGCGCCCAGCACGGACGATGGTTTTGAATGGGTTTCACCCCCTTGATATAACATCGTCAATGAATTCCATATAAGTTCTCACACAAAACAGTACAGCAAACCGTGAAACTTCATTATCATCGTTGTTTTTTTTTACAATTGAGCACAAAAAGCCAGTATGTCGGTCAACTCGCGGTACACTGCACCAGAAAGGGAAAGCTACCGCTATGACATGACCACTGAATTCCCAGAAATGCTCGAAGAAAAGGTGGCGATTAAGACCTGGTATTCTCCCATGGGGTAAGAAGATTTATGTTAATTCATTAAGACTTGGTATTTCAGGGATATAACTACAGTGAAACAACGTTCGCACGAAGAGCGCTGCCAAAACCGACCTTATTAGCTAGAGGGCGCTAACCATTTTTTTCACTCTTGTCCGGATTTCGAAATAGTCCTATTATAGTCACCCGGTGCTTGTATACGCTTTATACGGTAGAAGCAATAATTTGCTGGTGAAATGTTAAAATATTACTTATCTCCCTGAGCACTACTGGCCAAATTTTGCATTCATAAGGGGTGTAAAATGTAAGAGTGGATCATTTCCTTTTGAAAGCAATAAGTTGAAAGAAACAAATCGCATGATACCTAATCTATATGTAATAACTTTCACTTCTTCACACTGATCTCATACTGGTAGAGTAAGATCATTTTTCTCTTTTAAATAATAAGTTGAATTAAACTTAATAGCATGATAACAGTTTGTATACTGTTCCTGAAGAGTAGAGCCTTTTGGACTCTCCAAAAGAAGTCTTACCAACTACAAGCTGGGTTTGCTTGATCTTACAAGTCATCAACCGCCAAATTCATTGAACAAGAGAGAGTGAAGCAAAGATGAACGTTTGCACAACCCAGAGTGGTACAGATTTGGTATGGCTGGATTGATGATGCTAACTGAGACAGAACCATTGTAAACATATGTGTTTCACCATTCCTGCGCAAATATGAGCAGCAGTTCTGGAAGAGAGTCGCAGACTTTGGAAATAAAGCCGAGGATGATCTGCTGAAAAGTGATAGTAATTGGCGGGAATTAAATGTTTCACACAAAAAAATTGAGTTGCATAATAGAGCAATGAATTGCTGGTGGTGGGGTATTATAAATATTATTTAACTCAGTCGGCACGACGGCCCAATATGGGTATTCTAATGGGTGTAAAATGTAGACGATAATTTTTTTGAAAGCAATAAGTTGAATAAACCTAATAGCATGATACCTGGTTGACCTGTCTAAAAGTACGGCTTTAAGTTTTCTCCAAAGAAATGCCTTAACAACCTACAAGTTGTGTTGCTGATTTCATGACAGTCATTAACCTCACCATTCAGTGGAACAAGAGAGTGTGAAGCAAAGCAGAACGTTTGCACAGCCCAAGAGTGGTAACAGAGTTGTATGGGCTGAATCGATATGCTAATTGGGACAGAACCATTGTTACCATATGGTGTTCCCCCATGCCTGTGCAAATATGCGCCAGCAGGTTCTGGAAAGAAAGTCGCAGATCAGTTTGGAAATAAAAGCGACGGCGGATATGCGAAGAGATGAAAGGTTTTGTTTTGAATTGGATACAACTTTATGGGTATCCAGCAACAAGTGAGTTAAATTAATGGTAGATAAGTTTTTGAGGATGAAGTGCTGAAAGGGGGAATAATCAATAATGAAAATGTAATTACTGGTATTCTTTTTATTCTAAGCTGGATATAAATGAATTTGCTTATATTTAGAGATGTATTTAAATGGATAATTTCAGAAAAAAATTCAATTAATATTGCACAAAAAAGGATCAACTGATGGCATTCAGTTCCACTTCTTGAACTGATATTCTCATAGGTACGAATGTCAAGAAAATGATAAGCAATGAATTGAAGAACATAGGAGCATGATTACCTGAGTAGGCTTCTGTCTCCAAGTAGGGCATTGATTTTCTCCAAAGACCGATTTACACAACCTAAACTTGTGTTGCTTGTCAATCTTTGACTCATTCATCGAGATATGACAAAGTAATTGCCAAAAAGTATATCTTGCAAGAGAACATGGAGCAGTGATGTACGTTTGCACGACCAAGGTGGGAACAGATTTGATATGGATGGATCAATGATGCAAGGTGGTGAGCAAACCTAATTTTTCCCATAGGTGTTTACAAGCTGCTGAACAAACTTGCGCGAAGATCCTGGTAAGGAAACCTTGCATGCTTGGGCAAATGAGTTGATGATGGCTTTCTGAAAATATGGAAGCAGCAATTTCTATATGAAGGCGGTAACAATAGAATAACTGGCTTGCAGATTTTGCTTTTTTGTCTTGCAGTATTGAAAGTAAATTATTTGTTTAGAGAATTGTACAAGATAAAATTTTAAACAATCAAGTATATTTGGATATGTGAGGAAACTTTAGTTTCAGACTTTGTTTCAGAAAAAAATTAAGAAGTGTACAGTACTGGCACCTGAATTGACTCGTCCGAGAGAAGAGTTTTGACCTCGCTAAATGCAGTTTTACATAACCAACAAGTTGTGTTGCTGCCTATTGATGCATTCACAAATGATCTGATGTATTCATTGTTGGGTGTTTCATCACGCAATAAAACATGCAGAAATGATGCACGTTTGCATAGCCCAAGATGGGTGCAGAGCTGCTGTGGCTGGATAAGTGATGAAATCTGGTTGAGGACTCTTGCTCCATAGATGGTCACAAGTTGTTTGCAAACCTGGGCAGCAGGTTCGGGTATATAGTTGCAGACTTTTGACACATAATTAAGAATGAGACCCTGGAATGTTAAAGTGGATACAAAGCACAAGCAACATGTAAAGAGAGCAAACTGGTATATTAACCGGAGGTTTGTATACTATAAAATGAGGTTTGTGTGTTTATCCGTTTTGTCATACCAATTTTATCTTTCAAAAATTTTCAGATGGCCTGACCCTGTCCCTTACCCCTGGCTGCTATGTCATCTTGCTTTGCATTAATAATCTTTGGTTAGCTACTTTGTACTTTTCATATTAAAATATAAAGTAGCCTTAAACAGGACATAAATGGAAAAAGGTCTCTGCATACGCAACGTCACTTTTAGATCAATTTTTGCGCTTCCTGCATTTTACTGCGTGTTTCTCTATCATATTGCCATATGTTTTTTGCCTTCAATGAATTGTGTTCATTTTTGTGCTTTGGGAAGGCATCCTCTTGTCATATTTAAGTCATAATGACTGCAATGTTAATGGATTCTTGGAATTCGTCTGCTTAAGATGAGAATCCCAAGATTTGTGTTCCAACAAGCTGTATTATATGGCCTGATATGTGGGTGAGCCTTATTTTAGGGGAATGGCCTTGGCAATTCTTCCACTTGCTTCAAATAATGTAGGCCTATCTAACAAACTGCAAAGTCAAAGGAATGGTATTGCCATTTAATGTACCTCGTACACTTGCAAATGCAAATCAAAAATTCGAGCTCCCCCAAAAAAGAAATGCTACATCTTGTATTTTCTCACTAAATGTCCGGAATTAAGATACCTCCATTAACATTCCTTTCTGTTGCTTCCGCACTCATCGTTTTTGTCGGCCTTTTTTCGAAATGGAATGTTCTATTTTTGATACATGAAACTCTAAAATTGTAACAATTTCAAGTAATTTGAAGGGTGGCAGGTATGGGATTCAGTGTCATATCCGGACATGTCACAAAGCCTCTGTCAATACCTTTTAATTGGCTAAAATGAACCCCTTCATGATATTGAAATTCTAAATACCTGAGCTACTTTGGAAGCCATCAGATCTTTCACCTTTTTAAAAGCATCATGCAAACTCTGCAAAGCTTGTCTTTCGGACCTCTGGTTGGAAGGACTCGAACAGCCAGCTTGTCGCCAATGATATCTTGTAGTCGGACGAAGGAATGTGAACCTTTCCCTTCACAAGACCAGCTCAACACAAATTTGTAAAGGCTGGCAACTTTTGAAACCAACCAAGGATATAATGACAGGGCCCCCATTTGGTCAAAACTTTCACACCAATTTTAGGGTTGTGAGAAAATGTACACAATGATTCAACTGCTTTTATGATCACTCCTGCTTTCAACATATTTGTAAGATAATACAAGACACAGCTTGGTTAAAGTGTGGATATGACAAGGTCAAAAGGGTTCCATAGGTACCCCCTTCAATTATACTTTGTAACAGTTTTTTTTTTATATTGGGCCTTAGAGTTAGGGTATTTGTTAGTGTTAGGCCATAATAAAAAATAATTTGTTTTCTGTAGAATTTTAAGGGATACATATGGAACTCTGCCATCTTATCTACGAAATTAAATTAATTTTATCACTGTTAATCAAATAAAAATTAACACCCCTGTGTTAGGAGAAGAAATCACTTAACAATTCATGTACCTGTTCATCTCTAAGTCGGTTTCTTATCATTTCCATTAACTTTTACAAACTGCCATGTTGTGGAATCTCTACCACTACTGGTAGAAATCAGTTAGTAGATCTTTGTTCCATCACAAAGACCAAGTTCAGCACATATTTGGTGAAGGGTCATCTTTGAGCCAGCCAGTGATAATAATATGGGACCATTTCCTCAATGAAACTGTCACAAGCAGATTCTAAGGGCCATGGAAGAAATGAGCAGAGTGATTCAACCGGCTTTGATGATCTCCTCCTGAAATTACCAATATTGAGACACAGACAAGACAATGTATGGTGACTTGCATATATCTGCATTTTCTGGCTTTAACTTGATAATGTGAAGCTGGTACAAAATGGATAACATATTTTTTATGAAAGGAAACATCTGAATTGGTACCTCTGTAGCCTCACAGAAAGAAGGCTGGTTAATGCTTCTATAACAACCTCACAAATCATGCATGTCACTGGGGGAATTTCTACCATTTACATTGGCAAATACAGGGATTCCTTCCACAACCGCCACAATCCAGTTCACTCCTAGTAGAAATCATTAAGTACATTTTTTTCCATCACAAGACCAAGTTCCACACATATTTGTGATGGCTGCATCTTTGATACCACCAGGGAATAATGGTGGGACCATATGCCTCAATGAAACTGTCACCCAATATCTAGTGGCCTGGGAGAAAGGAGCACAGTTATTCAAACCTGCTTGATTATTTCTCCTGAAAATATTGAACATGCAAAATTATGAACCGGAACGACACAATCTATGTGTTATGGTAGTTATGAGTATCACACTGTTTATGGCTATAAAGAGCTAAATTTCATCAATGTAAACTATGGCATGATTGTAACTCAAGTTAAAAGCCTAAAACTAATCCTTATACCTCTACCTCATCAGAAAGTAGACTTGATAACTCTTCCATGATCATCTTGCAAAGCATGCATGTCACAGAGTCTCCACTATTGACACCAAGGTACAGCAAACTCTTTCAAAACCCCTTTCTTCGGTTCATTCCTTGGTAGAATCAATGCATCCTCACTGTCTTTTGGCAAAGACCAAGCTCAGCACAAATTTTGTGATGGCTGCAATCTTTTGATACCAGCCACGATATAATAGTGGTACCATATTCCTCAATGAAACTGTCAGCAGCAGATTCTAGGGGCCATGAAGAAAATGAGCACATTGATTCAAAAGCTTTGATGATCTCCTCCTGCAAATATTGACCATGCAATTATAATAACAAAAAGACACATCTACATGTTATATTATGGGTATCACACTGTTTATGATGTCAAGAGCTTAATTTTCTCAATGTAAAATAAAATATGAAGCATACTCAAGTTATCGCCTAAAACTAATCCTTATACCTCTGTAGCCTCATCAGACAGTAGACTGATAGCTCTTCCATTATCATCTTGCGCAAAGCATGCACGTCACAGATCTCCACTATTTACACCAAGTTTACAGCACACTCTTTCAAAACCCCTTTCCTTCAGTTATTCTCGGTAGAATCAATGCATACTCACTGGCCTTTTGGCAAAGACCAAGCTCAGCCATATTTTTGATGGCTGCATTTTTGATACCAGCCAGGCTATAATGGGGGTACCATATTCCTCATGAAACTGTCACAAGCAGATTCTAGGGGCCATGAAGAAATGAGCACCGTGATTCAACTGCTTTGATGATCTCCTCCTGAAAATATTGAACATGCAAAATTATGAAATGGATAAAACAAAATCCATATGTTTATGGTAGATGATTACAACTATGTTTATGATTTAAAGAGCTTGATTTGATCATGCAAAATATGTCTGAAGATACCCACGTATAACAGAATAAACTAATCCTTATACCTCGGTATCCCTCATGCAGAGAGTAGACTCGCTAACTCTTCTATGATCACCTTGCAAGCCTGCATGTCACCGAGTCTCCACTTTGACACCAGTACCGCAAACTCTTCAAACGCCTTCTTAGTTCATTCCCTCGTACAATCAATGCATACCCACTGGTCTTTGGCAAAGACCAAGTTCAGCACATATTTGTAATGGCTGCATCTTTGATACCAGCCAGGATATAATAGTGGGACCATATTCCTCAATGAAATGTCACAAGCAGATTCTAGGGGCCATGGAAGAAAGAGCACAGTGGATATCAACCTTTGTGATTTCCTCCTGCAAAATAAAGACATGCAATTTTGTATGGAAAAACACACTATGTTATGTAGTATATGAGTAACACACGTTATGATGTAAAGAGCTTAATTTCTCAATGTGAAAATAAAATATGTATGAATACTCAAGTTAACAGCCTAAAACTATCCTTATACCTCGGTAGCCTCATCAGAAAGTAGACTTGATAACTCTTCCATTATCATCTTGCAAAGCATGCATGTCACAGAATCTCCACTATTGACACCAGTAGAAGACAAACTCTTTCAAAAAACCCCTTTCTTCAGTTCATTCTCAGTAGAATCGATTCATACCTTCGTATTTTGGTCAAGCCCCAAGCTCATCACAAATTTGTGAGGGCTGCATTTTTAAACCAACAATGATATAATTGTAGGGCCATATTTGTCGAAACTTTTGCAACTGGATCTGAAACTGCTTGGCAAAAGAGAGTAACAATGTTTTCAACGGCTTGATGATCTCCTCCTGAAATATCAAACAAAGGTCATGAACAGGAACTACAAGTGTTTAATAACCCCACTTTTTAAAGCAATTTTAACTATGGTTCCATATTTCTGGATTCACATAAATACTATCCAGGGTATGAAAAATTCGTCACGTTTGCGAGATCAAATTGCTTGAAACTGACACACTTAATACATTATTCAACTTGGAAAATTTGATTCCCATTCATGGATGCACGAAACCCTTGCGAGAATTGATCTGCGAATCTTGTTGAATTTGCATCCCTGCTAAAAACAAATAGCCCCGTATTCCTAAAACTTTTAACAATCAGAACTAACCAATTTCCTTTATCTTTGTAGTGAGATGGATAAGTAACTTTTCATGAAAATTATGTGAGAGGTTTTTCAGGAGTTAGTATTAGTGCTGAATGTTACTCTTCTTGATATAATATAACACATTTGTTTTTTTACCAAGTTCAGAATATTATGCCCGAGCTACCTCCCTACTTTCTGAGATAAAAGATTTGTTTAACTAAACTGTTGTTAAACACTTTTTTTGGAATACGACCCACTAGTCTTTAAGCATAGTCAACACTTTTCTGTTGGCAGGAATTTTCTGTAAATCTTGCTGTTTTTACAATGTCAAACACCCCAATTGTTTCAATTTGGCAAAATGTATTTCACAAGGGTCATTTCATATGTCTGAATAATTTTTCATGCCATTGTGCCCTTTGCAGTGGCTGGACTTTGGAAACAAGGAGTGATAGGAAGGGTGGAGTTCACATTGGTCAATGAGATTTTGACAGGCAAGTTATTGGATTGTGGCAAAAGAGAGCCAATTTTTGCACTACTCTGATGACTTCCTAACAATTGTTCAGGCAACTATAGCACAAATAAGGAACTTTTGTTGATAGGTACAAATATCGTTTAATCAACAAATTTTTAAAGCCATGTTTATTAATGATCCTACCATCATCTTAGAAACAAGGTAAATTTTTTCTTTACTACAAATTTAAACATTTGACATTTTATAATTACACTGTACTACTTAGTCACTATATTACAAATTAACTAATATTTCTTTACATTACATAAAACTTACCAAGAATATAGAAGGTCAATGGTTCATCACGCAACATCCACCAAAACACTGATCATTTATCATTTATCACGACCATTCTTGCACAGCAAGGTTTAAAAAAAATCAAAGCAAATTAATTTCAACAAATATATGTAGTTTGCAGCAGAAATGCCATCCCCCCCCCCAAAAAAACCCTACATTAAAATACTTTGTGGCCAATGATACACTTGATAAATCCAAGCTAGAAACTCTGAAACAATAATGGTATATTAGGCAACCTAAGCATTGCCCTGAATTCACTTGAAAAGAAATAAACCAAATTCTATCAACAAAATAAATTATGCCATGATCCAACCTTGTGTAAAAAACAAGATTATTTGTAATGTTCATGAATTTGTAATTCAAATTCAAGAGAAAATCAAACCAGTACTTGGATACTTTCATAATGCCACCATGAAAAAAGTTATATATGAAAACTTGACAAATTAAATCCATATAAGTGCACAAATTTGCTCTGGTTAAATGTGCCAAATGTAACAATTGCACACAGGCAAATCACAGGCAATGTATCACAAATTAATGTCTCACGTTTAATAAAACCACACTGCAATTAAAATACAAGATAAGGCCAAAGTGATAAATATAACAATGTACTCCCCTGATTTTTTGCAAAAGCTTCAACTAAACTTTATTTTTCTATTATAAAGAAGAAAGGGGAAACATCAAAACCAAGGTAACAGAATCCTAATCTTTCAAGAGATTTACATGGGAACTCAAGTTATTGTTCCACAGAATCAAACTTGGTAAAACCAGAAATTTCAGTCAAGAATAGGCCAGCACTATAGCATATGTGGGAACCTTTAAACGCTGACTCGAAATTGCCGAGGAGGGCACCCTCAATTTTTCAAACGATCCATGAAAAATCAGTTATTTTCATATTCTAAAATGGATCTCCATAATAATTTCTAATTCCCTGATAAATCTACCTGTCTGATTTAGAATTCCATTTGTATTATCAACTTGAATTATTTTTTATTATTTCGCATTATCTGAATGGAAATATGAATGCAATTAATGCTTTAATACGTTTAGGACTAGAGAAAAATAATCATTTGTTCAAATTAAAAAATCAAATAATCAAAAATCAAATAATCAAAAATCATAATTATGATTATATAACAACAACCTGCAACACAACAAAACTCAAATAGAACTTTAAAGGCACTATCATGATTTGCTAAATCAGAAAATCGAAAAAAACATGCAAAGATCAGATTTTTGCTTGTATGTAACAGTATAGGTGTCCTAACAACCCGCAAATGATAGGACCAGAAGCAACCTAATAAGGACAAAATCGGACATGTTTGTCATTGCTGTCCGTGTTCGGACACTTACTACCACCCGTAATTGAATGGAGATTTGTATCTTTGGACACGGCCGTTTTCTTCCTTTCTGTCAATCGTGTGGTGTGAAAGAAGTAACTTACGAAACTTCTACAGACTTACCCGTTACTTTTAAGCTATTCCTGCAAATTTCAGTATTCTTACTCATTCGGATAAATCACTTATAGTGGCTTTAAACTCAAAATTTAGCTGTTTTTATACGTTGGTTGAGTGCAGCATACAGCACAATAGTTCAATACCTCAAGCGTACTTATCACACATACAGACTTTACCGCCAAACCCCGTTCCATCTTATCACTTCACACCTCCCGTCACCACCCATCAATCACAACAACCCTGGTATATTCAGTAAATAAGATTACTCAATTCGTATATTGGTAATTCCATAATAAGCACACACTGGTAAATTCCAAAAGCGATTGTTCATGACATACTGAAAAGAAAGTACTAGATCTATGCTCATTATTACTGTTGCACATTATTATCTAGTGGTGTATCTTCATTTGGAAGGTTACAAGAATTTTCTATTGCAAATTGGAAACTGTATTTTTTTTAAGAAAAAACATTCAAATTAATCACATTTTTTGGGCAAAATTGTTGAGCATTTTAACTTAAAATCATTTCTGCTAGATTTAGAGCTTTGGATTGGTTAAATTAATTAAAATGGTTCAAAATGATAGTGCACAAACCACTTTTGAAATTATAGCATGGGCCGTGAATCACATGATGGTTCTTTGCATGAGCATTATCTCAGAATAATGGTCCTTGTATAAGCTTGGGTTCCTGAAAATTGCTCACTTAGTGAAATTTTACATATGAGTTTTGAGGGAATCCTTAAAACCAAAAATGTGGTCATTTTTAAATGCTATTATATGGTGGCATTTATCTAGTTTTTATAATTTAGGATGAATATTTATTAAATACAACAAACCGGAAAATTGTGCCCTGTTTTAGTTTTTGCTGAAGCATTGGTGTCCCGCGCAAATATGAGTTGGGGCATATTGATGGCCCCATATTCAGATGTCTTACCACACATTGTTTTGCTGGGCATTATACCTAATTTGCTTCATATATTGTGGTTTCTTTTTTTAATATAAAAAACTTCCCACTTCCGTCTTATTTGTAAAAAAAATACATCAGTCCTCAAAGACAAAAATAGCGTTTTTCAATGGGGGGCCTGCCTCGGGTTTAGTGAATGATAGGCCTACGACCTTTGACCTTGAATGTGACCCTTGGGAACCCATAAAGAAATGATGGTTTGCATGTAAACTCCCTAAACCAAGTTTGGTTCAATGAACTTCAACTTTTTCAATCTACAACTTTGGCCTCACTTTACCTTGACCTCATCAACAAGTTTGGGGATGCCCTGTTCACCTATGACCCACTTTTGCTTTAAATCCATCAAGTATGCAGGATATTTACAAGGCAAAGTTAACCCTTTTTTCACAACAGACAACAGACATCAACCAACAATGTGTACAAAGCTATCCCTATTTGTCTTCCTGCCTTATGGCCGGCTACACAAAAGCGAAATTATTTTTTGTGTCCCGCTTACACAAGGAACTTGAGGTATCATTTTCCTGATCAAAAATTGTGTCACAACATATCTTTTGCTCCTTAATAATTTGATTTCTGTTTTGTAATTTTATCACTTTTATTGAAACAAAGACAAACTAGTGTAAATCATGCCCTTGGGGAGCCCATGAAAATTTTCCCACATAAGGCATAAAAAAAATTGTTTGTTTGGCGTAACCCGACCGACCCTAAAAAACTTGCCGACTCAAAAATTTTAATGCAATTAGCACACAATGAAACAAATATTCTGCCGACCGACCATTATTTTCAAGCACAGTTTAAAAAAAATATTTTTTTTTACCACACAAAGACGAAAACATAACAAAACAACACAAGGCAATCCCACCAAGAATAAATAAAAGATCTTTGCTATGTCATTGAAAAAAGCTTTAAAATAGTAGCATCTTGCATTCATTTTAGAGTAAACATTGAGACGATCTAAAAAAAAAATAAAAAAAGTTTTTATGCAATTAGCACAAATGAAAAAAATATTCTGCCGACCGACCCATTATTTTCCATCCACATTTAAAAATATTTTTTTTTAACCAACACAAAGACGAAAAATACACAGAAACAAGAACACCAAACATACAACAAGTAAAATAAAGATCTTTCTATGTCATTGAAAACCTTAATATATCATCTTGCCTTCATTTAGAGTAAACATTGAGAAATCTAAAAAAAATAAAAAAAAAAAAAAAAATCTGACCAACCAACAAACATAGTTTTACTGCCTAAGCGGGACACCACAAGTGTCCTGCTTACCAAGAACCTTTTTTTTCCACTTTAATCACTATTTTTGGTATTATTTGCTCTAATTTTAGTTTAGAATGTTTGCGTTTATCTCAATTTTTGAAAGAACTTCTCATATGAAATTGCTTGAAAGTTAGTTTCAAAGGAACAGCTAAAGAACAAGCTGATTTTGTTGTGGTTAGGTCAAACAGCTATGTCCACAAGTTGTGTGCTTTATACTGGAACTACCGAAGGAATCGTACACCACTAAATAACTAGGTGTAGTCGACGACGTCAGTGCCGAGACGTGTTGGCGTCCCAAATATGGCACTTGCCTAAATGAAATTCCCAAAATTGGTGATAATGTTGCGTCTCAAATGAATTTGAAATTAATCATAATGTGTGGACTAGTAAGAAACCATTTAGGTGTAAATATTTTGTCTGTGCCATTGTTTGTGTAATGTTTCTGAGGGTTTGGGGAAACTCAAATTTCTAGTACGATTTCAACTAGGCGTGGACGTTTTGAAACATGCAAATCTTTCGATGCTCTGTAGCTCACAAAATCAGCCTTGATCATATGACTTTTTCATTTTTGTTGCAGAGCTATGGTCCTAATCGTCCCAAAAATCCAGTTTTGAAATAACCATTCGCTTTATATCCGAGAATTGACTTTGTGATAGGAATTTTGTACCGAAGTCTGTGGGAAAGTTATTTAGTGGTGTGGATTCTACATGTTACATACTCTACTTAAGTCAATGGTTTTTCAGATGGCTTCCTAAATATTTTAGATATAAACCATCTGAAAAACAACTAACTTAATTGTTTAACATATATACAGAATCGATAACTTATTACTGAATCTACCAGGTGTTGAAAGGGTAAAGTCCTGGGTGCTTGTTTGAAAAGACTAGGCTTGTTTGAACTTATTTGAATCTATTTTACTTGCCAATGCCAAATATGCTCATGAAAATGCTTTATATTTGTTTTAAATAAACAATGTTAAAGTCGGACTCCTAGATTTCGAATATATATTTTTTTGTGTAATAATGAAAATAGTCAACTAGAACTAAAGATAATAACCTTAAATGCACATTCCAAATTTGAGATGAATCCGATTTTTCGTTTTGATGCAGTAAGCCGTTAAGTATAGTATAACGTCCCATAAGATACTGTGTATAACAAAAAATCTTCCGATCCGGAAATTTTATAACCAAGTTGTGATTTTCTATATGAAAGAATTTGATTTAAGCTTAGCATTTCACACAGTTGATTAGTATATGGGCAAGCATTATGTACATGCAAAAAACACGATTTTTTTTGGACATTGAGGCCGCCATCCTCAGGAAATCTCTGAGGTCAGCCTTTAGCGGAAGCAAATATAATCACCTGGTAGGGTTCAAAGGTTATGATTATAACAAGAAAAATAAAAACTAAAGAACTTTCATTGTCAAAATGTTAGTTGTTAATACTTCTGCAAGCAGCTATCTGTGCAACTGAATTCATACCTCAGTATCCTTGTCAATGAGAGGCACAGACATAGCAAATCCTGAGCCCAGTTTAAACATCATGATTCCTCCATTGTTACACCTAAGTATGGGATGCTGTTATCTCCTGTGGGGACCTGTGTGTTCTGGTGGAGAAATTGTGGAAACAAGGATATGGGATAACTGTATGGTTGTGACAATGTTTTCCAACCTGTTTATAACAGATTATTTTTTATATTCTTGTAATTTTCTATGAAAGATGCATTTTGCCACAATAAATAACATTACCACTTGCATAGGTGCTTAGACAGACCAAACGAACGGGATTGAAATACAGACCTAGAATATACTTAAAGAAAAACGCTTGCTATAAACAAGTTAAATTAAAAATAATTGTCAAAAAATTAAAATCTGAAATAATGTGAACAGCTTAAATAACAATCAATCATTGCGCAAAACTCTTTGCGGGTACATGTTACGTAGTTGTTTGACTCTCCCTCTACCAACAAGGGGATCACTAAAACTTACAAATAAAATAAAAGTTACTACCAACACCAGAGGCAAAATGGGGCGAGTAACTGTTTTATGGTATTGACTAGAAAGTGTAAAATTCCCTAGCAACCTAGATCACACATTTGTTCTTGGACTAAAATTAGCAAAATTTCCTAAGTGCAAGTGAACCCAGAAGAATAACCGCGTGCTCTTGGCTGGCTGGAATGAGCAGCTTTCTTGCAATTTGTCATACAGTGCCTGTAAAGCCGTTATCTTGCCAGTGCAATTTTTGACTCCACGGGTTCGACATCACCTTTGATTTAAAGAAAAGGTTTTATTGTAAATAGCCAGTGTGCATTGAATGCAATTAGACCATTATATGAAATGATCAGTGACATGTTCATTTGTAATACTTGCATTGCGTGGGGACTGGAGGTGGAATTTTTCCCATGATGCATGGGAAAACATCACCCTCCGATGGCAACTGCTGGAAGCACACCGGATTGCAAATTGTGAGAAATATCAAGGTCCTAGGGAATGTCCATCACAGAGATTAGAAACTTGTTAACAGTATCAGACCAGAATTCCATAGGCAAATGTATGGAATTATAGCTATGTCCTCATAGCAATGGACAGCATTTCCCCTGCAATTAGAAGAATAGTTCCACTATTTTACTGAATGAGCAAAATCTCGTTGATTTCAAAATAATGAAAGAAAACTTACTGGTGGTCAGAAGCACTGCCACAGAAACCTATTGTAGTGCAGTGGTCATAGGATCCTGTGTATAGTTAAATAAAAAAATAACAATTATAATCATTGATAAAGCACTAAATATCAGCAAAGGTATGTAAATATTTACTATATTTTATCAAAAATTATTGACCCATGACAGAAGTAATAAAATCAGCAACTTACTCATAAAAAGCAAAGCAGGGAAAAATGAGAAGGGTATCAATTTTAGTGGATTACAGAGAGACCAACAAGGAAAACCAGAAACAGTATATAGAACACCAAGGAAAGGGAAATTACTATGCACGTGAGTAGAAACCTAAATGAAAACGAAGAATTTTGAGGTTCTTGGCTTTGCTCTCTCTATATTATTCAAGAAGATATGCGTGGGATGCAGTGGCGTAAATTTCTTTTTGACATGGGGGGATGGGTTGATGAAAATTTATGGAATGAAATAGGGTTTGCTAAAAAATTTGCCATTAAGAACATAAAATTGTTAAATGTAATTGTAAATTACCAGGGGGGGGAAGGGCGATTTATTTGGCATCCCTCGGAAAATTAGCACTCAAAATAAATGCCCCCGTAAACATGTAGATAGATTCTATGATGTTAAAGGCTGCGTGATACGGTCATTTTTCGTCAGAAATGTTTACTGCAAAAAACGTTTACTGCATAAAGCCACACCCATAAAACAAATCTTAGACGTTAACTTTACAAAAAAATGCGATCACTATGATAAATCAGGTATGGAAAGGAAATTTGAGCCATGTGGTGCGATATGAGCCAGAATCCTGTCAATACGTCGGATATATGTTGTGTTGCATGAGCCGCCGTAGTCTCGTGTGGCATTTTGTCTACGTCGTGCTAGGACCTCGTGGAGTCAATAGGCATGGTAGGGCCCCTAAACATGAAGGACTA